>UESW01002676.1:116557-152866 GCA_900491605.1 Calamus simplicifolius | reverse complement strand
CCTACTTTACCTTGACCAATTTAACTATTAAGACAGTGTTTGATTAGTGATAATATAATATTACTAAGAATCATACATTCTTGATAATCTTATACTTAGCAATTAGATTATTAGGAATAGAATATTATCAATATTTTTGATCTAATAACAAAATATAGCAATTAATTTACTATATTTTAAAATTTTATTGAATTTTATTATATTTTTTATCTTTTAAGTGTTTCTTTTTTTTTTGCTAGAATATGAAATATCTGATAAAAATTTAAAAACTAATTTTAAACATATATATTTAAATATTATAAATATTAATATATATTATATTATATTCTACAATTTAACTCAACTGCATCTAAGCTTTTTTCCAACTATGGGTCGGCTACATAATTTGCTTCCTCCACTCTGCTCTATTCAGGACCAAATTGATATTCAAATTATAAATAGTATATATTTTTAATTACTTATGTTTATATTAGTTTGGTGTACCTCTACCTCTATCCTTACATTGATTGTTAAAAGATCACTCTTTCTAACTGGAGCTTCTAAAGGTCTACGTTATATATGTCCAAACCATCAATAAATTTTCTTTCATTTTATCTTCAATTGGGGCTACTCCTATCATTTTCTCTTATATGTTTATTTTTAATTTTATCTTTTAAAGTTTTACCACATATCCATCTTAACATATGCATTTTTGTTACATTAATTTATTTACATATTGTTTCAATATTGCCCAACACTTTTTCCATATAACATAGCTGGCCTAATAGAGATTTATATTATATATATTATATAATATATATCATATTATTATTATTAAATATCTTATTATATAATATAATTATATAGTATAAATATTTAAAAATATTATTTAATAATTTATGCAAAAAGGTTATAAAATTAATAATTTAAAATTTAATGTTTATATATTACTATATTAATTTAAATATAAATATAATATTTAAATATTTATGATAATCTTAGATTATTTAGAATTAAATATTATTGCTCAAATTACCATGTCTTATTGCCTAACATAGTAATTCAAATTATCATTGTAGATTACCATGATTTAAAAAATCATGATGACATAAAGTAATGAGAAAATTTTTATTTGTATGTATTTTGAGTACAAGATATACCATGGCTAATAAACTTTGAAAAAAATTAATCAAATTTTATTGCTAGAGAATGTTAATAGATTCTATTTTACTTTTAATGATATACAAGCACTACACATGCTTAATTTAACTTACTATATTTTTAGATAAAAGAAAAGCAAAAATTAAAGGGCTTACGTTTCCATCCTTATAGAATTATATGACTCTTCCTTGCTAAGCTTGGTTTGACTCTTGGCTTCTTTTAATGAAGGTATTATATTTTCATCAACTTTGAAGTATGTTGAACCTTTTTAAAAAATTTAGGACTTCCTAAAATGAACGATTTGAGGTGTCCAAGTGTCGGCACCCCTCTCCTGGGCCACTGACAACCCTGCATACCTATGGTAATCAAGTAGAGTTCAGCTAGCCTTTATGTAGTGCTCCATAAAGTTCTAGTGAACTCTATCAAATTTTCACAAGTAGTACACACTAAATCATATCCTGATCAAATTTTTCATTTTCACACCTACTCCAATAGTTTATTCATTTTCTCAAATATTATATCATAGTATTATTTTGTCCCTGCTCAGATAAAAATTTTATATTACCATCACCAAGCAGTTTGTAAGATCACATTCACAATTGACAAGAGAACTCATTGATACATAGATTATACTCATAATCCCTTCCAAAATAAAAGTCCTTATCTCATTTCATTCAAACTTATAATACATCACAGGGTTTCAACTATGTATACACACGTACACACATATATATACATGTCTCCCCACACTATCTTCAGATACAAAATATACATTTTTACATTTTCTTTACATTCATGCAGGGTTTTCCATCAAATAACTTCTTAAGCTAAGCAGCTAAGAATCCAAGACACCACCAATCCTGCCAACACATGCTCACTGATCTAAAAAAAAATCAACCATAGAAGGGTGAGACCTAAGTCCTAGTGACTGGATAACCATCTAACAATGAAAAAATTGAGAACAAAATATACTAATACCATATAGCATGAATAATCCCAGAATATACTTTTGGACATGATACAGAAAACATAAAATATAGCTTATTCTTTGAATAATATATCTTTATTTGAAATGTTGTATTAACATACACCTTTTTATAATGATAAAAGATAACTTATAAGTTAGCTTATGCTTGCAACAATATATCAGAACTTGAAATAATGTATCAAATACTCTTAAAAATAGACCATTTATATAAAACTCATATATGCAACATTTTTTTCTAAAATATGTAAATAGCTTTTTGTAGCCCAGCCTTTCTGGTCCTTTCTTTCTAATCCCCACTGGGATATGCTTTGTCCACTGGCATTTCTTTTAAAACTCTTCCCTACCAGGAGTATGCTTGGCCCATTAGGCCTTTTTAAAACATAAATTATAAGTTTTTCAAATCTCATGATGCTGGATTGTGTGTGCTGCCTTCGAGGTACGACCCTACAGTCGCCCTTCTGCAGGTTTACTATCATCGAGTGTTTGAGATAGCAATAGAATTTTTGCACAAATAGCACCCCTTATCCATGCGGTTCATCCGGCAATGTAATTATGCCCTTTTTCCCTAGGCCTCCTCTTTGCCTCTTCCTTGGGCTAATCTCTGTGACCCCACGAGCTATTTAGTAATCAGTTCATTTTCGAGCTATGATTCATGCCCCTATGGGCTGCTTGCAACTGCTCCATAGGCTTGGTCTAGCTTGTACTCATCCCTGACCTCGAAATCATCATACAATCAAATCACAAGGAGGTGTTGGCTCATGCCACGATACAGTTTACAAAGTGATCAACCCTATAGCTGTCCGATGCTCTACATAATACATGCATCAAAACATACTCTTTTGAAACTTTACCATGCATATATGCTATGTATGCCTCTGAAACTTATGCATCAAAACTCAGGTTTAACTCTTAGGTAGTGTTTGATAGCTCAAAAGCTATCCTGGATAAATGTACAGGATAGCATTTATCCAGGGGATAGCTGAGGAAATAAGCACCTTTTTAAAATTACAAGTCTGCCATCAAGGGATAACTTTAGTTGTTCCTGTGTTCCCTAGGAATAAGTTCAGGGGATAACCCATGGTTAAACATGGGTTATCCCCTCTGGTTAAACTTTTTCAAACCTATCCCCTCTATCTATAGCATTTGAAAATAAGAGGGGATATCCTCCCTTATCCCCCATATCAAACATGCCTTATACTCAAAACTCATGCTCAAACTCATGCTTTTAAACTCATGCTCAAACATTATACTTTCAATATATCATATATTATGTTCTTATTTTCTAGGTTTACACCACATGAAACACTACGCTAAGCATATAATAGCATCATATTAACTCAAAATAAATTTCCACATCACTAGATGAGATACCCACTCACCTTAGCTGATCGCACTGCCAACTGGTGGCTAACTCCTGTGTTTCGGCTCTCGAGAACAACTCTCCTAACTTAAGTCATTATAAATACACATACACTATTAGGGTTACATGCACGTAGTGTTTCCCTGAAACTTTGCATGCATGCATGCTCAATACTCTAACATGACATAATTTTCTTCCCCCTTTCTTCTACTTAAGATTATACATGCTAACATTTCATTTACAACAATCTATGAAAATCTAGCATTACACTGGGCTAAAGGAAGCTAGAGTTTACCTTAGAAACTAGCACAGCCACCAAGCTCTTCCTTTCCTCTTCTTCTTCTTCCTTTTCTTCTCTTTCTTTTTCTTTCTTTCCTTCTTTCCTCCCATGGCTGAAGCTCTTTCCCTTTTCTCTTTTCTTTCTCTTTTCTTTCTTCTTTCAACCTTATCTACGATGGCTTAGGGGCTAAGCAAGAGGGTTATTGGGTTTTAATTACCCTCTACTCACCATTCATATAATATTTAAATCCCCCATCATTATTCTTTTTCTTTTCCCTCTTTTCACACCTGATCCCCCTCGTAACCATGGAAGTAGGTGACCATATAGTCCCCTACTTTCCATTTTTTCTCAAAAGTAAGCGACCATATGGTTGCTACTCCCCTTCTTCAACAGAAGTAGGCAACCATATGGTCGCCTACTTCCCTTATTTGCCAAAAATAGGCGACCATATGGTCGCCTACTTAGGCTTACCTCTCTGTTTCCCCCCTCTGCCTTCATGCATGAGAGTCCAATGCCTTTAATCCTCCAAACTCTTCTTCTAAAATTATTCAAATGGCCTAAAATGATAAACAACTCATTAAAATCATTAGAAAATTTCAATACAACACAGGTATCATTAATATTACAAAATTTCTTGAGGATTACAAGGAATAGGATTTTTTGGATGTTACACCAAGCACCCATCACACCATGGCCACCAATGGGTTACTCTTTGCTACCATTGTTTTGGCAAACAAAATTTAATATTAGAATTAAGATAATGAAAATGAAAGAAGGAGAAGAAAGTTCATTGTAGTTTAGGTTTCAAAGATTAGCATGATTGTGAATCTAAAGCATAAATTTGAAAAAAAGAAACCATAAGGATGAGCTTTTGAAGCATGATAATAAGTATGATAAATTAATAATAAACTTTCATTACCAAAAAAATAAGATTAGACTTTCTTCCCAATACCTATCTTTTACAACAATAATAAGATGACCTATCTACTTCAAGAAAATTGGAAATTTACAATATACTTGCAAATTTGAAAGATGTTGTAATATCCTGAAATTTGTAATCTTTGTAATGTTAATGATATGTTTGTTGTAATAAAAGTTTGGATGACTTCAATCATTTGTTATAATGTTGGCCACTTGGTTAATGCTAGAAGGAAAATTTGTGGTGGTATGTCTTGGAATAAAATTTTATATGAACTCCTTTGGTGTGAGTCTTTGGGAATGATTCTCATGTGTAAATTCTTGTTTTCTCTTGTAACATCTTGAAATTTTGTAATCTTTGTAATGTTAATGATATGTTTGTTATAATGAAAGTTTGGATGACTTCAATGATTTGTTGGTAATGTTGGCCACTTGGTTAATGCTAGAAGGAAAATTTTGGTGGTGTACATGTCTTGGAATGAAATTTTATATGAACTCCTTTGGTATTTGAATCTTTAGGAATGATTCTCATGTGTAAATTCTTGTTTTCTCTTGTGGAATGAATCTTTGGAAGGCATGAAAGTCTTGGATCAGAAGAGTTGGGCATGGGCTTGGAAGAGACAGAGTGAGGATTCCCATTAGATAGTTGGGCGTCTAATTTTATTTTTCTCTTCGTCTCAGAAAAGTTTCGGAGATTGAGGTCTCAGTGGGCGTCCAATTAGATGCCCAATTCTGTAATGAATTAGAGTTGGGCATCCAATGGTGGTCATTAGGCACCCAATTCTGTAAGGAATGAGAGTTGGGTACCCAATGGTGGGCATTAGGTGCCCAATTCTATGATGAGTGAAAGTTGGGCACCCAATGGTGGGCATTAGGCACCCAATTCTGAAATCAGTGGGAGTTGATTGCCCAATGCTGGGCATTGGGCACCCAACAGAAAAAGTTAGGTGCCCAATGGTGGGAATTAGGTGCATATCTACCTTATTCTTGAAAGATCTGAGGCTTTAAAAGAGAAAAGAAAAAAAAGAGAAAGGAACGAAAAGAAAGGAAAGAGACCTCAATCTCCGAAACTTAACCGTAGGAGGAAAGAAAGGAAAAGGAAGGAGAAAAGAAGAAGAAGAAGAAAAGAGAAAGAGAAGGAAAGGGAAGGGGAAGCTTGGAAGTTGAGCTAATCTTCAAGTAAGCTATAGCTACCTCTGATGAGACCTTAGCTCCTTATCTTGTGCAATAGCTTCATTGTTATCACAATACAAGAGTATTTAATTAATAATACTTGGAACCATATGGAGTTTAGTGATAAATTTTTTGATCCAAATTACTTTTTTAGCTACATCAGATGCTGTGATGTACTCGGCTTAGTTGTAGAGTCAGCAGTCGTTACCTGCTTGAAACTCTTCCAGCTGACTGCACCACCATTGAGTATGAACATATAACCTGATTGATATTTATAATCATCTCTGTCAGATTGAAAACTAGAATCTGTGTAACCCAAAACTATGAGTTCGGGTCCTCCAATATATCCTTAGACCTTTGCAAGTATTTAAGGGATATTCTTGCCATCCAATGTTTCTCACTAGGGTTTGCCTGATATCTACTCATGATACTCAAGGCATAAGAAACATCAGGCCTTATACATAGCATTGCATACATGATGGATCCGATCGCTAATGTGTATGGTATCCTATCTATGTACTCTCTCTCCTCTTGAGTCTTAGGACTCATATTCTTGAGAGATGTACCCCATGCGACATTGGCAGGAATCTCTTCTTGGATTCCTTCATACTAAACCACTTTAGCTTCTTATCTATGTACGTTTGGATTGGGTCAATTCAAGCAACCTCGTAGATCTATCTCTATAGATCTTTATACCTAGATATAGGTTGCTTTTCCTAAATTCTTCATGGAGAATTTACTTGACAATCAATCCTTCACTTCTTTAAGCAAGGATACATTGTTTCCTATTAATAATATGTCATTCACATATAATATCAAGAAAATAATATCACTTCCACTAACCTTCTTGTAGATCATCCTCATTTTTTATGAAATCAAACTCTTTGATTGTCACATCAAATCGAATGTTTCAACTTCTAGAGGCTTGCTTTAGTCCATAAATAGACCTTTGTAGCTTGCACACTTTCTTAGGATCTATGGAGGATTCAAAATCCTCTGGTTGCGTCATATACACATCTTTCTCTAAATTTTTATTTAGGAAGGCAGTCTTGACATCCATCTGTCAGATCTCATGTCAAAATATGCTACTATTACAAGCAAATCCTTATGGACTTATGCATGGCTACAGGTGAACAGGTTTCATCAAAGTCAACACCTTGTCTTTACTTATAACCTTTTGCAACTAGCCTTGCCTTATAGGTAATCACATTACTATCCATGTCGGTCTTCTTCTTGAAAATCCATTTGCACCCAATGGGTTTTACCCCTTCAGGTGGATCAACCAAAGTCCGTACCTGGTTGTCATACATGGAGTCCATTTCAGATTTCATGGCCTCAAGCCATCTCTTAGAGTTAATGTCAGACATTGCCTCATTATAGTTGATAGGCTCATCCTCTATGAAAAATGCATATCTCTTAGGGATATGAATTATCCTACTAGATCTATATAGCTGGTGTGTACTTGGAGCTACCTGTTGCTTTAACTTTCCTAATAGAGACTCATGCAACGGCTGTCTGAATGTGGGTTACAGTCTATCCAGCTTAACTTCCCATTTGCATTCAGCATGGCTCCATTCAATCTAATTAGTCTTTATCAATTTCATAGTTCTTTGAGCTTCACCTAAGTTCAATCTTGATTGCTCTCTAACTATCCTTTGACTGAAATCTCATTCTTCTATGATACTAATGAAATTGACAAGTGTTTCTCATGGGCTTGAATCAAACAAAGTTCAGAGTTTTTGCATTTGACTCCGGAGCGGATTTGGTACGGAGAGTCGAACTATTCTCTTGAGTTACAGTGAATTATTTTAGGAGTACCCCTGACTCTAAAGAATTACATTTATCCCATTATCTAGCTTCAGAGCTGACTCCATGTCTGACTTCATTATTGCTGTCGACATAAGCTCCGTCACCTACAAGAACCCATAAGTAAACTACTTTGCATCAAATTCCGATTAGAGGAAAATAGAGAAATTTGGATTCAAAGCCTCTGTTCCATCCGAAAGCTTTCATATTCTCCATTAGGCCCTAGAGTGACTAAGTTCAATCTTTGAAAGATCATTAGGATGAACTTGGTTTGAGGAGCTAAACATATGATTTGTTTGGATTCAAGATTGAATCAGTTGAGGTAGTTGACCTCGGACAAGCTAAGATTAACCCTATGAAAAATGATCCCGTTGTTAACAAGATCTGCAAAACAACTCTGCTGCTCAGTTCATAGCTAACACTGTACCCATCGTGTCTAATACATTGTATTCAGTATAGACTTTACTTGTGCACATTCATCTAAAGAACCCATTCACCATTGCCATGATAGTGGTCAGTACCATCTATGAAGGAGTCCTATTGAATGTTGAGAATACTCCATCTACTCATTCAAATAATTTACATGAACTGATTGCATCCAAGTATTTACATAGCCTAGACGACAATCATAGGTATGAGTCTCAGTGAGAATCTTAAGAACATACTTTTGCCAGCTTATTCCAATTTCTACATCTATTTAAACATCTTTGTTATGTTCGAAGTTCTTTGAACTTCCTATGGCTAATGCAGCTTTCATTTTTCATGCGCAGGATCACTTCATCTTTCCTAATCTTTACTATTTCTTATCATCTCCATATTAATACAAATATGAGACCCACAACCGGTATTCAATACCCAAGTGGAATAAGAAGTAATAGAAAAAAACATCTCAATTATGTACGCACCTGATGTAGAAGCATCCGTATGCTTCTTATTCTTATTTTTTAGGCTGACTCGATAAGCCCTGCAGTTACGCTTCCAGTGCCCATCCTTACTACAAAAGTGACATTTTTTCTTGGCTATATTCCTTAGCCAATCAGGAAAATTAGGTCGATCATCTTGTTGGACTCTAGGTTACCTCTAAGGTTATGTTCACACTCATGGTGTCTTTTACAATTGTGTAGAAATAGAACGAGTCAATTATCATGAATGCAAATCATTGATTTAATATGGTAATTTTAAAAATTTTAATTAAATTGATTACTTCCACTATTTTATCAAACTTAATAGCCCTCTCTATTAATCTCAAAATTATCAAATGATTTTCTAGTGGACTAGGACCCTCAAACTGACTTGCCTTGACCTTGGCTTTGGCACAACAAATCTTAGTAAGCCAATTTAGGTAGATATTCATCAATCACATTAAATGTGATTCCTAGATCATTTAGAGGATATTGCCTTGTCAATCATATATATATGTGATCATCCTAAACTTTGCCTCTAGATTAGACTGACCCTGAGCTTTAGCATGCCAGCATAATACCAATCAACCTATTGTGTCCCAATCAATCATCCTCATAAGCACAATCGATCAAATGGCTTTAGGCTAATCAACAAATCAATCATCATGATCTAATGATTTTGATCAGCTGATCAATGTAGCATAATTCCATATAGGAAGGCTATGATAAGGAGCCCTTAATATTCATGGATGGATAAGATATTTTCACTTGCATTTTTTAGGTCTCATCATGATCGTGTGTTTGTATTTACATGCCTTGATTGACATATCATATATAAATTTTTATTTTTAATTTTAATAGTCTAAATTTCATAAGATCCACATCAATTATAAGATTGGACTTCTAATCAAGCTTCATTTTTCATGCGCAGGATCACTTCATCTTTTCCTAGTCTTTTACTATTTCTTATCATCTCCATATTAATACAAATATGAGACCCACAACCGGTATTCAATACCCAAGTAGTAATAGAAAAAAAACATCTCAATTATGTACGCACCTGATGTAGAAGCAATGCTTCTTATTATTTTTTAGGCTAACTCGATAAGCCCTGCAGTTACGCTTCCAGTGCCCATCCTTACTACAAAAGTGACATTTTTTCTTGGCTATATTCCTTAGCCAATCAGGAAAATTAGGTCCGATCATCTTTTGGACTCTAGGTTACCTCTAAGGTTAATGTTCATACTCATGGTGTCTTTACAATTGTGTAGAAAATAGAACGAGTCAATTATCATGAATGCAAATCATTGATTAATATGGTAATTTTAAAAATTTTAATTAAATTGATTACTTCCACTATTTATCAAATAATAGCCCTCTCTATTAATCTCAAAAATTATCAAATGATTTTCTAGTGGACTAGGACCCTCAAACCGACTTGCCTTGACCTTGGCTTTGGCACAACAAATCTTAGTAAGCCAATTTAGGTAGATATTCATCAATCACATTAAATGTGATTCCTAGATCATTTAGAGGATATTGCCTTGTCAATCATATCTATATGTGATCATCCTAAACTTTGCCTCTAGATTAGACTGACCCTGACTTTAGTCAATTATGCCAGCTAATATAGTTAAGTCAACCTATTGTGTCCCAATCAACTCCTCATAGTACACTCGATCATGGCTTTGGCATAACAAATCTCATGATCTAATAATTTTGTATTATGTGAACAATGGAAGGCATAAGGACTTAATATTCATGGAGGGATTTTACGCATTTAGGTCTCATCATGCATGTGCAACATTTTTATCATGCTTGATTACATATCATATATAAATTTTAGATTAATTTCAATTAACCTAAATTTCATAAGATCCAATCTTATGATTGGGATTCCTAATCAAATTAGGATCCATGACCACTATCTATTTAGGAACCCTAATCATGTGATCAAATCAATTGCTACCATCCTAATTAACCCTAGATCTAATCAATTAAGAACTTTCCTTAACATTGGCCAGATCAGCTGATCAATGAGGTCCTAAGCATACCCTTCGATTCCATTGTATGGGTTTTCCTAGGCAAAGAACAAAACAATTAAAAACTATGATCGCACTTTTCTTAGATACCAATATAGTTAAGCCCAATGATTAGACCAATTTTGGGATCATAGGATCAAACAATGATATGGTTAAGTCTAATTTTTATAAATATCATATATTACACATTAGATAAAAATAGTGATCGTTAGGGATTTATGATAAGTATCAAATATTTATAACAATTTATTTTTAATATTTTTCTTATCATTATCTGTTATGATAAAATAGTTTTATCACATGAGAATCCTAATTGGTCTATATCATAACATCCCTAACAATCATAATCATGATAACATGTCAAAATTTAAATTTTTAATTTTTAATCTTGATTATCATGTTATCATGATATAATTATTTTAGATTTTAATCATGTCATTTATTATGTCAAAATTAAATTCTAAACATGATATCTTCAATTTCACCCTTTATGATTATATCACATATAAATCATAATTTTTAATTTTTAACATGATTAAATCTAAATAATTCATATTTATTATCATATAATAAACTTTTTAAATATTTAATCTTCATCAATATAATTATTTCAGAGTTTAATCATGTCATTTATCATGTCAAAATTAAATTTTAAACACGATATCTTAAATTTCAGCCATTATGATTATATCACACATAAATCATAATTTTTAATTTTAACATGATTAAATCTAAATAATTCATATTTATTATCATATAATAAACTTTTTAAATATTTAATATTCATTAATATAATTATTTTATATTTTAATCATGTTATTTATCATGTCAAAACTAAATTCTAAACATGATATCTTAAATTTCAGCCTTTATAATTATATCACACATAAATCATAATTTTTAATTTTTAACATGATTAAATCTAAATAATTCATGTTTATTATCATATAATAAAATTTTTAAATATTTAATCTTCATCATATGGTAAGATTCATATTTTACATCGCATGTAAAATTTAGATCTATGTATATAAAAACTAGAACTCAGGTAATCTATCAAATTAACTGAATTCGAAGCCTGAGGTGTCTATGATACCACTTATTGCGAAACCCTTTTGCCCTAACAAGCTTCGTCCCTAAGCCTCGTGCCCAAGGGCCATTATCGCATGGTTATGAGCCTTGGGCCTCATGCCCAGTTCTGTCTATGCATCGACTAGAAAAATTTAAAGAATCAAACCATAATATATAATTTTGGATCTCACAATTTGTAATCTCTATTACAAATTCAACATGCACAGTTCATATTCTTTTGGACTTTATCTCACAGGTAAAATATATCCAAATATATTTATAAGAATTATACTTGAATAGACAAAGAAACCAATAAATTTAATTTGCATTCATAATGAAATATGTACAAACTAGCATCTAATCCGATTGGATCTAGGGCACACACTAATAAGGGGTGCTATTTGTGCGAAAATCCTAGTGCCAATTCATGCATCCATCGAGAGTACGCCTGTAGGGGAAACCTTGGAGGTTTCACACATAGCCCAGCATCATAAAATTTTGAAAAACACTTGCATTTGGTTTTAAAAAGACCAATGGGCCAAATATATTCCTAGTGGGGAAGAGTTTTAAAAAGAGGCATGGAGGGCCAATATTGAAAAGCATGCATTGAGTTTAAATAAAAGGGCCCGGTGAGCCAAGCAATATCCCAGTAGGGATGAGTTTTAAAAAGAGATGCCAGTGGGCAAACAGTATCCCAGTGAAGATTAGTTTGTAAAAGTAATGCCAATGGTCATGGTAGATTCTAGTGGGGATCAAAGAAAAGAATAAAGAAAGTCTAGGCTATATGAAAAGAATGTATATGTTTTATAATGTAAGGCATCATGCATGGATTTTCATATAAATGAGTTATTTTTTAGTGAAAAAATTATTCATAGAGTATTTTAGTATTGGTATATTGTTGCAAGCATAACTAAATTACAAGTTATGTTTTATCATTTCAAAAAGGTGTATTTATCCATGTATAGAGATGTTTTCCAATGAAAAAAATACTTGTATGATATTTCAGTTAAAGATGTATATTATTCAAAGAATAAGTTACATTTTATGCTTTTCAATATCATGTCTAAATGTGTATTTCATGTTTACTCATGCTATACGTGCTTATTATATTTTGATATGGTGATGTGGTTCTCAATTTTTCAGGTTAGATGGTTATCTAGTCACTGGGACTTAGGTCTCACCCCTCTATGGTTGATATTTTTATTTTCAGATTAGTGAGCCTGTTTGGCAGGATTAAAAGATTAGCAGGACCGAACCTTTAGCTGGTGAAGCTTGCTTGAATGAAAGAATATATAAATAATAGCTTTGTATATTGAGTTAGTTAGGGTGACTTCTGTGTGTAATATATATGTGTATGTGTATAGTAAGATTTGGTGATGTATCATAAATCTTTTGAAATGAAAGAAAACTTTGTATTTTGAAGAAAATTATGAGTATAATATATGTATCTGTGGATTTTTGTCGATTGTGAATGTGATCTGATGAACTACTTGAGGATGTCACTGGAAAAATATTGTTTGAGCAGGATGATGTAAAATATTGAATTAATATTATGGTGATGTGTATGTATATATGAGTAGATGATGAAATTTTTTAACAGGATGTGTTTTGAGTGTCTGCCTCTTGTGATAATCTGTTGGAGTTTCTAGGTCTTTATGGAGAGCTACATAAAGGCTAGTAGAATTCTATTCGATTACCTCAGATGCGCAGGTTTGTTGTCAGTTGTCCCAGGTGGAAGGAGGCGCTAACAGATATTACTTATATATATGTGTGTATATATGCATATATGTTTATACATACATGCATACATGTATGCATGTATGTATGTATATGTGCACACACACATGCATGCATAGAGAGAGAAAAAGAGAGTACACTTGAAATACTAAAGAGAATAATGCCCTTAATTTTTTTAATAGACATGGATGGTTTTGTAACATAAATTTCATCTCATTAATTATTGTTTGGCATCCCAATATATTGGTTTTAATAGAAAAGAATCATAGAAACTATATCTTTATAGAAAATATCCTTATCATATTATGAAAAGATTAATATAGAAGGTTGATTGATTGTTATAAGTAGTGAAAGAACTCCTGAGCTAATTGTAACCTTAAGAATGTATCTTAAGAACATATAATGTGATATTTAGCAACTCATGTCATGTAAATCATTTTATCGATATATAAGATAATTTCTATGGTAACGAAGGACACTTATAATGAATGGAGTAGAGAACAAGATAATATACAAATAAAAAACCTAAAGAAAAAAAAATATCAATGAAAAATATCTTGTGTCGATAATATTAACTAAAGATAGGTATTAGGTCATGCTGATCATATTTTTATGGGATGTCAAGATAATTTGATATGTTGAAAACTTTAAAAATACTTATATAATTAGGAATTTAATATTTGTCTTTAGTTAATATATATTGTCATGTTAATTTATTTTATTTTATTTTTTGATAACATATTGTCATGTTAATTATGGATCTATACTTGGTGAGTGATATAAAGTTAGTTCAATCTTTCCACTTAGTTGATCAAGAACATATTAATTATAGAAATTTAGATTATATAGTAATAATAGAAAGATTCAAAGACATGAAAAGGCCAACACTGAAAATGTCTTAGCTGACATAAATATTTTGATACTTAACAAAAATTAAGTTTTGTAGTTTAATAAATACGAGTGTATTTTGATCATGACAATTTACACATGTTGTGTTTAAAGCATAAGTGTAAATATTTAACTCCATGGTTATAGCAATTTCACTTAATTTTTTTTTACACCTAATGAAAAAAAAAAATTTAAGCATGCATAAAGAATCAGTTGTTATTTCATTTGAAGACTCATACATCAAACAAAGATTAAATTATCAACCATATATAAACACCTTGATAAGGAAATTTATATAAACTAAAGAAGATATTGGCAACAAAACAAAGGTTAGTGTAAAGCTAGAAAAATCTTGCTCCAAAATGAACTAATTTAACTTAGGATGGACATATAAAATATCTCATGCACGAACTTAATAAAATTAGGAGATATGGATAAAGGACAATAATTCTAGAAAGTAAAAGTAGTACAGAATTTACACCAAAAATTACTTTTAGTATTATTGTTTTATTGTATTGGTCAAAATTTTTGACAAATATGATTAAATATATATTGGCCATTACAGGAATATGATGTTGAGGAGATATCAAGGGCACATTGGTGTGATTCTTCTTGTTTAATGCATGTCACATCGATGAATGCCTAATGAAGAAACCAACATACATCAACAAAGACTCATATGGATAAGATTAGGATCCAACCAACAACTTATCTCAGACCTAATAATAATATCTACTTGCCATTTTCATTATGAGATAACACAATGCGATTTATTAACGCAACCTTTCAATTTTATGACTAAGTTTTACAACGTCGGCGGACGTAAAACCATATTAGTTTTGAAATATGTTGTCGGCACTCCTTTTTCGATAAATATGGTAGTTCTACTAGCCTTTATGTTATGTATCATAAAGTATTAGTGAACTTCATCTAATTGTCATAAATTACCAGCTCAAAATCCATTTGGATAAAAACTTTTTCTTATACCTATTCATTTCATCCATGCATTTCATCATAACCACAAATCACAGTTTTATATAACCCTGCTCAGATAAAAATTTTCTGCATCATCCTCAGACAGATAAAAGACCACATTCACAATTGACACATGGATCACACTAATATACAGATTATACTCATAATTTTCTTCAGAAAACATATCTTTTATTTCATTTCATGTGGGTCCATGATACATCACAGAGTCTCAACTGTATACACATACATATACATAAATATACATGAACACATCCATCCACATATACATATATAAGCCTCAAGATAGCTTTACATCCACTTCAAAATTTTTAATCTAACAAATATTACAATTTTACAGGCACCAATCCAGACTGAAACTAAAGCTTAGGCCAACCGCCTAGTCCTACCAATCGGCTTACTAATCTGTAATAAAAATATTAACCATAGAGGGGTGAGACCGAAGTCTCAATGACTAGATAACCATCTAACCATGGGGAACATGAGAACAAAATCACCATTTTAAACCTTTTTAATATTGTATAGCGTGAATACATATAATGTATACTATTGTACAAGATAATAGAGAAGACCACATATAGCTTATGCTTGCAATAATAAATCAACCATTTAAATACTATATCAATTATTTTTCCCCCATGAAAAAAAAAACCATTTGTATGAAAACATATAACTTTACAATGTTGGGCTATGTGTAAAGCCTCTGAGGTACCACCCTATAGTCGCCCTCCTATAGGTGTACTCTCATCGGGTGTTTGTTGATTTCAATGGATCCCCGCACTCTGTGGCATCCCTCACTACTCATGCGGATCACTGAAATTAGTGCCTGCCCTTTTTCCCTGAGCCTCCTCTTTTTGCCCATTCCCTAGGCTAATCTCTGTGCCCCCATGGGCCATATACTAACCAGCTCAACAATGAGCCATGATTGTTTGGCCCCTACGGGCTGCTTTCAACCTACCCTACTAGGCTTGGTCTAGTTTGTACTCACCCATGGCTCCGGGATCATTGTACAATCGAATCGCAAGGAGATACTGCTAGTTTAGTAGTGTGCAATGCTCATGCTATGGTACAAACTACAGGATGATCAGCCCTATAGTTGCTCGATGCTCTATATGATCCATGCATCAAAACATTTTTTTTTTAACATTTTACGATGCATATATGCCATGTATGCATCTGAAACCCATGTATTAAAAACTCATGCTCAAATATTTTGTTTTAAACACATGCTCAGCCCATGCTTTAAACATATGCTGAAAACCCATGTTTTAAACACATGCTAAGAACTCAAGCTATAAAAACATGCTGAATACCCATGCTTTAAATACATGCCCAATTCATGCTTTAAAAACCCAGGCTTAGGCTTATATTTTATTTTATAATACATTTTATTTATACCATGCATATATATGTGTCTGTATATGTATATATATGTGTGTATAGCCCATGCATGCCTTTCTAATTTATATCATCTCTGAACCTTCTGTTACACTTTAATTCAAGCTATTAGTTCATGCTTTGCTTTCAATAAGCTATAAACCTTTCATTTTTCTTGAAACTCATACTTTTGTTACTGCTTTAACTTCATGTTATGCTATACATATAACATGCACTCAAACTTTCTTTCAATTTTCAACTTCCGTACGAAGTAGAGGGCTCTTTGGTAAGCATATTGGCTATATATGCTGGAGGAATTAATAGCTATTACCTTTCTAATCAATTAATAGCCTCGTTATGAATCTTCTTGACATCATTCTTTCAATTGAAGTCTCAAACCGACGTTTGTGGTGGGAGGTTTTACTGGCTTATGAGCGTCCAATAAGACTGTTGCTGCTAGATCTTGATCTTGCAGCCATGCGCGCGATTGAAGACAAGATATAGCATTGGATTGCCAAAGAGACCAACGGTCCATGAATCTCATCCTTTCTTAAATGTATAGGAAGTCAATAACCCTCAGATCTTTTATATTTACGTATACTTTTTAAAGAACTGTATTTTCTTGTTTGACATAGAGAAATAAAAACCTTGCAAAGGGCTGCTGGGACTTATTTTTTCGAGACTGCTCGTTTTGCTTTCATCATAGCCTATAAAGTTACACGTGCAAATTAACGTGTGACCACGTGATCCTCTGGTCACACAACAACATTAATCTTTAACATAGCTAACAACTATGGTCAGGGAACAAATTAACGTACGGATCGAAGAGGTACGTAATTCTCAGACTATATTATACAGTTATTTATGCACTGCACTAAGTGTACCGCAGCCACATATATATATATATATATATATAGCTCGCGTACAATGAATCATTGATTTGAAATAAATTCTCATAATTTACGATGAATCATTGATTTGAAATACAAGTAGTAAATCATGGAATTGCTTTCTTTTATTGCAATCCTATTAATTTTGATAGGATTTATAAATGAATTTCAAAGAAAAAAAATGAAGGAAATAAAATTCCTGGACAACATTGCCCCTATCAATGGTCTATAGTTTTTATCATAAATACGCTATTTATGATATTACTATTACTATTAAAATAAATTATTATTACTATAATAATTATTGTAATACATAATTATATTACATTAATTATAATGTATTTATAATACTATGATGTATTATGATATTATAATATTATGATAAATCATATAATATAATAATTAATATTATATTAATATTATTTAATATCATAGCATTAATTATTGCATTATAATATATTACAATATAGTGTAATACTATAATATAGTATAATATCATAATAACATAATATAATATTGTGATTATATTAATAATATTAGGTAATATTATAATATAATTAGAATAATAATATAATTTATGTTAATAATATAAATGATTTAAATTAGTACTAATAATATATCATTATTATTTAATATAATTACATATAATCATAATATCATGGATTTATGTTTTATTATAATTTATAATTATTAAAAAATATAATAATAATATTTATTAAATATTTAATAAATTATTTAATAATAATTTAATATAATTATACTCAACTCAACTCATCTAAGCCTTTTTCCAACTATATGGGGTCGGCTACATGAATATGCTTCCTCCACTCTACTCTATCCAGGCACCAAATCGATATTTAAATTATAAATAATTATATTTTTTAATTATTTTTTCCATATTAGTTTAGGTCTACCTCTATCTCTATTCTTACTATTAATTGTTAAAGATCACTCTTTCTAATGGAGCATCTAAAGGTCTACGTTGTATATGTTCAAACCACGTAATTAATTTTCTCTCATTTTATCTTAGGCTACTCCTATCATTTCTCTTATATGTTTATTTCTAATTCTATCTTTTAAAGTCATGAATAATTTAATATAATTATATTAAACATAATTAATTTAAGTAAATATCATGATTTGAGAATATAATTAACATATTAATTCTCATATCACTGTTTTCAACTAATTATTAAGTAAAAAATAATTTAGAAAAATTGAAATCAATTTTTTGATTTATTCTAAATATGGGAATTTATTTTAAATTCATAGTTTTACATATTTAGTGGACCAAACATGTGAATGAGTTCTACTATAGTTTTCATTTTGTTTACAAATATTTATTTGCAAACAAATTTTGCAGTGAGTTCTGTTAGAAACAAAACATTAAAAACACGAGGCTAGAGTTTTTGAACAGGAAGCCCCAACATATGGCCATGGTCCATGTAGAGTTTCAAATCCTTTTTCACTAGTGTTTTAAAAATGGTCATCACTCCTGTCGGTTGTATTATTAAAGTTAACTTTTATATGACTAAGTGAAAATAGAAAAAATTCATTGATTTGTCGGGTTTCGAACCGATCCAACTTGACTTTTAGATTTTTTTAAATTTTTTATTTAAATTATATTATATTTTATTATTTTATCTTATTAAATAAAAAATTAATTATAATATTATCCATTTGATCAAATCGGTTTATTTGGTCGAACTGATTAACCCACAATCCAAATATTAAGCCGATTCGTTGTTCGATCCGGTTTCAAAACATTATTTTTCACACGAGAGTGGCTAATTAAGCTAGTGGAAAATGATGAGAGTTTGCCATCTAAAAGAATTATGCATCATACAGGAGGAGGTTTAAATATATATGTCGTAAAGGTCAGGTCAGAAATTTGTGCTAGACCTGGTCACGAACGTACGGTTTGCATGCAAGAGGGGTTTGGTGACCATCGGCAACCCTGCAGGGTCTCCAATGGCTGTCAAAGTCCTGCATGGTAGGGACTTGAAGAACTTAATTATAGGTAAGAAGGTGGTTGGTCTCTTTTTCGATGGTTGATCTCTCTATCAAAGTTTACATATAGAAAACCAGAAGCATGCTCAAAACTTTATGAACTCAGTTATCTTTTTATTATTTCTACTCAGGGTTGATCGGTTGAATCGCTTGGTTGTGAGGCCGATAGAATCATACCGAGACTCAATTTTTATATGCATGAATCAGCATCTTCAGAGATCCTAGCTCGTCCATATAGGAGCTAGCAGCAATTGTATAATTTTATTTTATTTTTAAATATATCACTAACTAACCTTTTTTTAAAAAAAATATGGAGTCCTCATGATCAAATACTTTGAAACCCCATGGGATTTTTAAAGCAAATATATTTATAATTATAGCGTTTAAATGGGTCAGATCTCAGCTTAAGAAGCACATATTAAGTCCAAAGTGGTTTTAATATCAACTAAAATTTCCTAGGCCTGACTCCAGTCGATTGTAGTCAAACTCGAAATTCAAAGCCCAAGACTGGCTCGACTTAATGGCCCGAACCAAATGAGAAGTAGGAGATTGATCGTGCCTCTAAACCAAAGGCAGGGTTAGGGGACGTCGTAGCTTAAAGAGAGAGAGAGGAGGAGGAGGAGGAGGAGAGGCGGCAATGGTGGGTCGAAGCGAGGCTCGAAGAGAGAAGGGCGAGGAGGAGAAGAAGCGGTGATGGTCAGTTACTCAGTTTGGTTTGGTGCACAGAGAGAGAGAGAGAGAGATAGGAGAGTGGGGCGGACTCAATGGGGCAGTCGGTCATGCTTGCAGAGGAACACGGCGTCCAATGCGTAAAGGCGAAGAGGAGATTGGCAATTTTTTGGTTCACGGTGATGCTATTGACTATTGAGACCTGGTGATGTCTCTGAAAAGCAACAAAAAATTGATGACGACAAGATCAGATAAAAAAGAAAAACGAGACTAGCAATCATTCCTAGGGGGTGCAACTTTGAGCCAGGTTCGGATATTGAACCCGATTTACAACAGTGTTTAAACTCATGTTTGCTCAACCCGAACCCAAAAGATCCAGATTTAATCCGATCCGATTTGCAATTGATCCAAATTAGGGTTGATCGCAATCCGAAGCCGAGATAATCCAAATCGAGGGTTATCCGAACGGGATAGCTTATCGATACCAGATTTTTTGAAGCGTTAAGGCTCGAATCAGATCGGACGAGATGGCCAACTTGAGGGTGAGGAGGGCAAGACCGTCGATCGCAGGTGAAGGAAAAGGACAAACATAAAGGTGGATCATCCACACATTTCGTTTCACTTTATGCCTCGTTCTCTTCTTTATTTATGGTACCTCCTTCTCTTCTTTGTTTCAGGTAAGACTTTTTTTTAATATAATGTTAAAGCCCTGAGTCCAGCTTATGCGTTCGGTAAGGGATTTTTTTTTTCGTCTTTGGAATCTATAATTCGATGTTTATTTACTTTGAAAAAAACATTTTATTTTTATTTTTTTTCTCATCAACCCAAATTCCAATCCAAAACTCAATCTGAACCCAATTTTTAAAAATAGGGTTAGGCTTGAGATTTTACAAATAGAGTTAGGGTTAGGGTTAGGGTTATATTTTACAAATAGGGTTAGCGTTAGGGTTGAGGAAAACCCGAGTTGCACCCCTAACCATTCCTATAATATAAGAAAAGAGTGAGAGAAAGAGGAAGATGTTTGGGATCGATACCAGTGGAAGATCTTCTGGTGCTCAAATCAATGAAGAGAGAGAGAGGGAGAGAGATACTTTGATGTCCTAAGATATCTTAAATATATAAAAAAGATGGAGAGAAAAGTTTCTCTTTAAATTGAGTTAAATTTATTCATTCTATATATTTCTATGTTGGGCATTTTGGGTAATTTTATTATGGATAATTTCTTTTTTTTTGTCATAGACTTTTTATGTCTATTTGAATTTTTAGGCTATGTTTGGATTTTTGAAGGGAAAGGAAGGGGAGAGTAAAAAAAAGTAAAGGAATGAAAGGAGAAGGAAGGGAAAGGAAAGGTTGTTTTTCTTCTCTTGTTTGGAAAGGATGAAAGGGAAAGGAAGGGTTGTTCTTCTTCTCTTGTTTGGAAAGGATGAAAGAAAAAGGAAGGGTAATATCAATTATCTTGTTTGGATAGAGAGGGGAGAAAAGAAAAGAGTTATGTGACATTATAACCCTTCAGAATAGGGAATGAATAGTAAGAATGAAAGAATGAATAATAAAAAAAGAAGGGATATTTTGGTCTTTCGAAAAAATATGACTTAAATCTTTTCTCCTCCCCAACTTACCCCCGATTTTGGGGTTAACAAATTTACCCTCTCTTTAACCCTTTTTCCAAACAAGCTAATTTATGACATTTTTTCTCCATTTTCTTTCCCTCTCCATCATTCATCCCAATCCAAACAGACCCTTAGAGGGGATAAAAAAGAAGAGTGAAAGGAAGAAAAGGGATGAAAGGGAAAGGAAGACAAAAAAAAGAATTGTTTTCATCCTTTTGTTTCAAAAGGTTGGAAAAAATAATAATTTGATGAGAGAAAAAAAGTTATGTTTATAAATTAATAAAATATTTTTTTATTATAAAAAATAAAAGGAATTTTATGATTTTAGGGTTAGAGAATAGTTTTGAAATCATAGGACATGAATTACTAAAATCTTTACCTCTTATTTGGATGTTAGAAAAATAGCTCCTTAAAGGGAATGGATTACATTGATTTTCCTCCCTTTCTCTTTTTGCCTTCCTTTCAAATAAAATATTCTATAACCATTCCCTCCTTTCTCTTTCCTTCTCCATTTTCTTCCATCCAACAAACCTTTTATAGTTTGTTCCATTTAGGGTTAAGTGTACGTTGACCTATTCAATGTATTGACTTATTCGATGAACTTAGTTGCTACCTCTCAATTATTAGATTGAAGAAAATTCACTATAATACTTACACTTGGACCTGATCCATTTGATCCTTCTGGGCTAAACCAAGTCAATTTTTTTTAAAAAAATCATAACAAGCCAAAAGTTTTGGAAAGAGACGGACTCATCTTCCTTTTAAAAAAAATTTAATATTAGATCAGGCTTACCTAAGCCTTGAAAATTTATTTAAACTATCCTAATCTCTCCTTCAGCCACTAATCACAGAGAAAGGGTTTGGATCTACGACTTCGAAGGATTAGAGCGTGAGTTAAAGAGGTTAGGAGGAGGAATAGAGTTCTTTTTCTTTCCTAAGGGAGTATTTGAAATAGGGGATAAGGAGGGATATCCAAGGGATATCGTTCCTTATCCCCAAAAGCTATTACTAGAAGGAATATGTCTAAAAAGTTTAACTAGAGGGAATAACCCATATTTAACCATGGGTTATCCCCTGAACTTATTCCCTAGGAAACCCAGGAATAACTAAAGTTATCACTTGATGGCAGACTTGTAATTTTAAAAAGATGCTTATTCCCTAGGTTGTGTTTGAAATAAGGAATAAGAAGAGATAACCCCTAAATATTCCCTCTTATTCCTAAAAGCCATAACTACGAAGGATAGTTAGGAATAAAGTTAACCAAAGGGATGACCCATGTTTAACCATGGGTTATCCCCTCAACTTATTCTCTTAGGCCCTGTTTGGATACCCTATTTTCTGCTGGAATAGGGTCTTATACCCGCTTATTCCCCCAAACACTGGGTTTTATTCCAGTTGGCCCCATCTCAAATTTAATCCCGGGCAGCCTTCGTATTCTCCGTTTCCTATTCCTGGGGACCCCGTGGAATAGGAAACTGAGCGACCGATCCTATCCCCGGGGTAAGAGAGGAATTTAAAAAAAGGGCCATTCAATTCTCACCTACCTTCTCCTACCCGAGGGTTTCATTCGTCTGCTCCTTTCCTCGCCGAATACCTAGCATCGAAGCTAGGGTTTCATATTGGCTCTTCTACGGGTCTCCGAGGCTGCCTTCATCGGTGATTTCTGGGATTGGTTGTCTCTGCTATCAATCGAGTACTTGGTATCGGAGATTGAGGGTTACAGGAGCATCGATAGAGGTATTTACTTCCGATTTCGTCCCATCTTTTCAAGGAAGAGGAGACATACTATTCCGGGCATCCATTGAAGATTTAACAAAATTTCGGGACATAGATAAGTCCCTAACCTTTTGTCTGATTAATATTACAAGTTTTCCCAATTTTTCTCTTAAATCATTTAAGTTTTTCTCTTGATTTCTTTAATCTGTTCAAAGATTTATAAGTTTTGAAAAAAGTTTCTTTGTTTGAACACATTAGTTTTGTCAATCGATGATTACACTTTGTTTCTCCTGTTGTGTATGTCCAAGAAAGGCTGCGGCCATCATCTTCTTCCTCCATAATAGGGTTTTAGAGGTAATCCAGGTAACTAGAATTGTTGTGTGCTCTTTGACTCTGATCTTCTTCCTTTGAATCTTTTTAGAAGCCTCTCGACTGTTCCCACACTGATATCTGTGGTCCGGCTTGGATCTTTCTGTAGCTCTTCCTCGGACACTTGTAGTAAGTTGCCTCTTCTTTCTCTTTTGTTAATCTCTGTTATCCTGATTTGTTGCAATTACATGTCTGCTCTTCATATTATATGTGGTGAAAGTGCTTTTCGTTTGCAACCTGGAGCTTCTAGTTCATTTCTGATAGGGCTTTTTAAAAATATTGAGATATAATATATTGAAAATTGAATCCTTTGTTCGGTTTCAGTTGTTACATTAGTGATAATTATGACAGGGATGATTTCTTATATTTTAAGTGATAGAAATTGAATATAGACAAATCGGTATAATTGGCAAAAAGGTAGACCCAGTTGAAAATTGAGTGATGGTAATTTGATTGAATCTAATAATCTAAATCTAGAACTAAGGCCAATGGATTACTTGAGGCCTCACCCGATCCATGCCATTGGCACTCTACAATAACAAAGTAACAGTGAGTGAGGGTATTATTTATTTAATAACATAAACTTGAATTTGTTCATGAGTTTTAACCGTAGCTTGATATGATTTTGCGTTTTTGCTAATTTTTTAGGTGATTCATAATATATTCCTCTATATGATCCCTTTGTCTAATTTTTTCTTTAAATACTACACAGAAATAATCAGTTAATGGTCTCTCTAACATGAAGGCATACATATTCTATAAATATCTATGTTTTATGCCATTACTAATAATGCCATGACAAAACAAGGATTATGACTTGTTCAATAATACTTTCATCTTGCAAGCGTTTATTTCTTTGATAAGTAAACATAAATTAAATTTTCATTGCTACACTTCATTCTAAATCTTATCATGCAGTTCATGTATCATAGCTTCATGTTTAACTCTTTAATAAATGAAAGGTCCATAAAATTATTGCATGTCAATTCATATTACATTAATATTGCCATGTCTACTTATTCCATTGCGAGCCATACTGTCAAATGACCATCCACTCTGACCCTGTAGATTAACCATGCCTAAATCAAAAAAAGCCAGTGAATCAACACAAGCAAGAGAAGGATCAAGTCGTCCAAGAGCACCTAATTGGACAGATGCTCTTGATATGATCATGCTAGGCTTGATGAGGCAAGAGAAAGACGAAGGTAACTATCACAACGGTACCTTCTGATAGAGATATAGACTAAAAGATATGCTTTATGTTATGTCTTTATATTTTAATGAGAATTCATTTTGAGCAATGTATGCCATTTACTATATATGTGCATGTGTCTAGTATTTACAAAGAGTATTTGATCTAGTGTGTAGAGTACGGCTTACACACAGAAGACTAGATCATCGGTTCTTTTGGAATACAAGTTTATTGTTCACAGTTTTAGATGGAATTGGACACACCATCAGTAGAACTGTAGCAAATTTTTAGTAGGTCTGTCTTAACTACGGAGAATGGTTTATTCTAACTATTTGTGCTAGTACACTTTGTGTGTATTGAACAGGACCCAGTTGAGTTAATTATTTTATACTGACTTTATAAAATAATTTAAAACTCATGAATATTATGATTACTTATGCTCTTAATCCGAATTCTATTTCTAGACACGTGTATGTAGTGATTATTGCTTTGATTACACATAGAGTGAGATTCTATATGAGTCAATAAACTCAGTGGGTTGGGCAATAACATTATATATGGTGAATATTAATAGTTGAAGGAAACCACGTCTGATAAATTGGATTGATGATATCCCCTTGAGGAAGCTTATAAGTTTTGATTGTATCAAATCTTGCAAGTGGATTTTGAATCCGATACATCAAATAAGTTAAGTGGATAGGTTTCAAGGATAATAAAAGCTAATTAAATTATATTGTCAGTAATTAAATTTAATTGGTGGATATCTATAATCTTAACGGGGAGATAATAAGTATTTAATATTAAAGGCTCAAAAATATAAATTCGAATATGATTAGGAGTACAATTATAATTCTTTAGTGGAATGAATTATAATTTATGTAATTGAATCCTAACCCGGGGTAGGATTGGGAGATTTAATTACGTGGGAAGTCTTTTCATATTTGCCTATTGGTCCCTGTTGTAGCCCTATAAATACCCTCTCAGTTGGTTGCTAGGAAGAACATTTTTGGAGAAAGAAAAATAAGAAACCCTAGGACGGCCAAGAGATCCCACATCTTGTGAGAGAAAGAAGGTATTTTTGGGAATACGGCGGAAGGCTAAAGGTTGAGGTCGAGCAATCAAATCAAAGTGTTCCAAAGTTCAAATCTGAAGGTATGATCTTGTACTCAGATTAGAACGGTGAAAGTTTTTTGTATTACTTATATACGCTATAGCCGTGATCTTGGGGGTATTCCGCGTTCCCCAACACCTTCTTCTAGGATACTTGGAGGAAGATGACCAATTTGTTCAACGAAAGACTAACCTGTCCTTTAGTTTTAGAAACCTAAAAAATCGTTTGAAGGTTTTGAAGAAGACCTTCAACTTGTACTATAACCTAGCTAATCGATCAGTTTAGGGATGGGATCCTGCACTAAATCTTCCCACGTGTGGCGATGAGCATATGGGAGGAGGTCATCTTGGTGAGTGGATGGTTTTTATTAACGAATCATAGTTCGAATGCTATTGATAACATTATAATAATAAATTTATCAAATTACACTTTAGGTTAACAAGGACTATGCTCGGATTAAGGGTAAGTCATTTCCTACTTACGACGACATAGATATTCTTTTTTCAAGGCATATAGCTAGTAGACGGGGGGATACATCTGCTATTCCGGAGGGCGTATCCGACAATGATACATCGGACGACGAGATGGATCGGATCAACTTGGAGGACATAGAGTTTGGGCAACCATCACGAAAATGTGGTGGAGTGTCATGTTCATCAGCCGGTCCCTTCGATCACCGATTCGATGATGTATCCCCATCGAGCCCGACTACTTTTCCTCGACCCTACCCACAGACTGTTCTGCAGAAGGAGGTTTGTCAACTAGTAGTGAAAAGAGGAAAAGGTCATCCTTCATAACTCCTACAGCACGTAAGATTAGGTCCACAACTGATGGAGCTGATGTTTTACTAAAAATGGTAGATCAAGGTAAAAGAAGATTGGAAATTGCTAATGAGATGCTCAGGAGAGATCAGCTTGCTCGACCCACAGTGTACTCTATTGACAAATGCATGCGGAAGTTAGAGAGTCTCCCTGGGATTACACCTGAATGTATTCTTGCTGTAGGGATAGTTTGAAAATTGAGATTAATAGGTGGTTCCTAATGCATTATGAAGGTCCACTACTTGAAGCTTGTTTTAAAAGACAAATGGTTGATTTCTACCGTGTACCACCTTCAGTGGCACCCAAGCTGGAAGTTATGCTCCTGTGCCTAATATCTTTATGCCTCCAATGCATGGTGTCCATCAAGGTGGCCCACTATTTTTGTGCCTCCTCCCATGCATGCTGCCTCTCCAGGTGGACATAGTCCATTCATGCAGCCACTATTCAGACCAAACAGTGACGATAGCATCTCCCATGGTCAGACCCATTCTCCAGTTGGTAGTGCCGAAGAAACTCTCTGTACCATATCTGCATCTTGACTCAGCAAAGTGAATTTGGTTTTTCATCGGTGGCGTAACATATACCAATATTGAAGTAGTTATGGAATTATATATCGTGCTATAGTTGTTTTTACATATGTCAAACCTTCAATTAGAGTTTTATTTTAACTTAGATGAATGCTGAAATGTTGATAAATACGAACATGTTTGTTAGATATATCTATGCATGTTAGTATAGTCTATGGCTTTTAATATTTCTTTCAAATTTTAGATATGCATATGGTTGTCTCATAAACTACTCTCTTTTTGTAATAGATGGATACCTTCCATGATCTTGTGGCATTTTTAATAGATGAGGACAACTATTGGCAGGATGTCATAACTATGCTGATAAGTAATGGCATCATCGATTTATCAAATTATAACGTTATTTCAAAGAGGCCATGCCAAACGCGATCATTCTCGGGTCATGAACTCATAACAGATATTTTGAGTGGACATCCAGATAGAGGTTATGATCACTTTAGGATGACAAACACTATGTTCTTCAAGCTAGAAGAATTGCTTCTTTCGCGTGGGTTGGTTAGTAGCACCCGCAATATTACGGTAAAGGAGCAACTTGCAATCTTTCTTTACGGCATAGGTCATGGTGTGACCAATAGAGTGTTGGCTGAAACTTTCAGCACTCCGGAGAATATCCTGACACTTTAACACTATACTGAAAGCAATTTGTTTACTTAAGCAAGATTTTATCGCTCAACCCGGTCAGGATACCGTGTGCATCCACGGATCCGTGAGAACAATCATTTTAATCCTTTCTTCATGGTACGTATGGACACGAATAGATGCAAGTCTTTCATTTATGATTGTATTATAACCGCATCCTTGATATAGTTTTATTACTCACAGCACGCTATTGGAGCCATCGATGGTACGCATATACCTGCTTTAGTCAAGAAAAGCAAACAACCATGCTTTGTAATCGAAAGGGCACCATTTCCCAAAATGTCATGGCTGTAGTTTCATTTGATCACTCCTTCCTTTTCGTTTGTACTGGATGGAGGGATCTGCAGCCAACATGAGAGTCCTACGTTGGTGTGTTGAGTCAGGTAGCTTCATCGTACCAGAAGGTATTTAATTAATTCATAATGCATGTGACCAATTACTTTTATTGAAGTTTTAAGTGGATGATGTAAAGGCATTGTTCTCGTTTACAAGAAATTTTATCTTGTTGACTCGAGATATGCCAATATAGACAAGTTCCTTACCCCATATCGGGTAATAGGTACCACCTAAGTACATTTAAGAATCCAAGGGCTCGACGATATAACAATTGTCGAGACTTATACAATCATCGACATGCTCAGCTCAGAAATTGCGTAGAGAAGGCCTTTGGAATTCTTAAGAAGCGATATAAGATTCTTAGAAGTCCTATCCCATTTCCCTTCAAGGTTCAGAAATGTATTGTTATGGCTTGCTGCATCATTCATAACTTCATTCGATGCACCCAAGGATGACAAATACTTCAATATGTCAATTGAACCCATGCCTGCTGATCGAGATGAGGATGATTTATCCTTATCTTATTATAGGGGATGACGAATCCGAAGAGGTGATGAACTTCGCAATTCCATAGCTAACAGGCTATGGCATGCTCGTAACACGCGAAGTAAGTCTATCATGCATCCATTTCTATGAACATATTTCTCTAATTTTAAAAGAAAGTATGCTTAACTGATTTGACCTTATTAATAGGGCAGGGTATTATGTAATTTGAGTTTCATATTGGTTTCCCTATAATGCAGGAAATCAAGCTGCTTGATCCTAAGGTTTAGTAATGTCTTCTTCAAGTTATTATGTAGTTTTTGTGGGCCGTAACGAGGGATCTATGAATCCTGGCCTGAGTGTCGTGAGGTAACTGGGTTTAAGCATGCCTTATACAAAAGTTTAAATGTAGACAAGAGGCAATTCATGCATTTCAGAGTTATCAACATCCTCCTGATATGGAATATCAGCTAGGAAAAAGGAGGTACATATGGTCAGGAATAATGGTGGATCTTTAAAAACCTTTATGTTTGTTTTGTATCCTTTCTTGTAGGCTTCTTGCTTGGGTGTCAGTGTTGCAAGTTATCGTTAATGCTTTGAGATGTTGAGGTCTACTATATCTCGTTACTATCCTTGTAGCATGACTTGTAAAAATTATCTTAGCTTAGAGGTTGTATTTTATAACTATTTCCTGCTTTGGTAATGACTACTATGTTACGTCACTAATCATCTAGTTGTATCATCGTTTTGCTGGAAGAATATCGGCAGCCCTGCACGTGTTTGATGTAACATTATATGATATTGCTGTAATGACTACTATTTCGCTGAATTAGAAATTTAACCTTGCACTCTTTTTGGTGGTTGCAATGGCAATGATATTGAAGTGTCGGCTGTGATGTCATGACTTGGAGGGCATTTATAAATGCAACCGTTGTGAAGCATCACAGCTCGGTGCTCTATCAAAGGTGATGGCCATGATGTTAGGCATACGCATAGCATTTCCTGAATTGGATGCATGAAAAATGTGACCGTTAGGAAAAAACTGCTGATACTGCCTTCCTGAGCCCACTGAATATAGAATCCATTTTTCGCAAATGGATTATGTCGGTAAGTTGCCTGAACAATGATGAAATTGGATTTAGAATCAATCGACTGTCAAATTGCGTTCACCTTTCAACTTCATTTTGGATGTTACATGGTGGTCTAACTTCAACTGCTGTTTTATTGCAAGTAGTTTCATGGCCTTAAGAAGCAAACTATTTAAGAAGCAATTTATTTTCAAGGAGGTTTCAGGATAGGAAAACTTGTTCTATACTTTAAAGTAGGCCAAATATTATCAATTGAACTGTCTTGTTAACTAAGGGGTTATTTTCATGGTAATTTTTAACATTGTGTTTGAAATTTGCCTGGCATTTTTTGACTATGTCTGAGGCCTTGACATATAGATTGTGATCCGGTCTGCTTGATTCTAGTTTTGAATTGTCTGGGGGCATTTTCATGGCATTTTTGAATTGTCTGGGGGTCTTGTGTAGGCAGCAGAAGTTGGTTTTTTCTAATTCTCTTATAAGCTCTTGGTTGGGATTTATCTTCAAAGATGTGACCTTGGGGTGTGGGTGCTCCTTCTTCTATTATTTTCTCGATATGTGTCCAGGGAGCTACTTTATCGTTGTACTTATTCCTACTTTTCCATCAGCATCGATCAATTTGAGTGTCAGTATATCATTAGGGTGAACTGCCTTGTGCTGTTACTTTATTTTTATTGTTTCTGAAAATTTACGCCACGAGATACACTGGTTTTGAAAGCTTTCTTATTTTTCTCCCTATTTATGGAGGCATAGCCATTTGTAAAAGGCAAATGATGAAACGTAAATCCAATGTTCTGAGTTCAGGACTTTATACAGATAAATTTAGGATTTTGGGAACACTTCATTGCTTGATGCTTGCGTATGTTAAGTGTTGGTGTTAACTCATGACTTGGAGGGCATTTCAAAAATACAACCATTGTGAAGCATCACAGTCTGACATGACACATACGCCGAGGGCAATGTGTTGGAGTATCCTGCAGTACATGACACATTCTACGCAGATGTGCCGGTTCATCCACAAAACCGACACATGAAGAACCATTAAATATGATTGTTTTCGCTGGGAGTTACAAAGGGTTTCATCAATATGGTATTGAATTGTCTGGTGCTCTCTTTCTTGTATTGCTTTTAAGTTGGTATTTGCAGTACATTATGCGGGCATGGAACGGCTTGGGGTGGTCCCTCTGCAGAGGTTAGTGGTCTCCTCTCCTCTCCCTGCTTTTCTGTGACTCTGAGCTCCGGTAAGATCACCAGGACTGAGGCTCTGAGGAGATGGATTGGAGGTTTCCCAGGATGACCAGGACTGAGGCGATGGTGGCACCAAACATCTCCAGAGGAGCTGCCAGGTAAAAGAACACTGTCTTGTCTAGTAAGGGGGTATTTTTAAGGCAATTTTGAAGTTTCTTTTTTGGCATTTTCATGGCCATTTTGAACTTTGTTTCAGGCCGTGAGCAATAGGTTGTGAGGTGGTCAGTTTGATTCTATTTTTGACCTGTCTGGGGGTATTTTCATGGCATTTTTGAATTTCCTGGGGGTCTTCTGTGGGCAGTAGCAGTTGGTTTCTCTTCTCAGCTCTAGGTTGGGATTTATCTGCAAAGATGTGAACTTGGGGTGTGGGTGCTCCTTCTACTATTGCCTCGATAGCTATTCCAGTAGCATGACATATGTTTTCTTTGCAAATATGATTGTTTTATGTTATAGGCTCACCTGGTTCGAAATTAAAAAAAAGGTAACTATCATCTCATTTGCTGGCAGTTGCAAACAGTTTCAACAATTTGGTATTGACTTATCTGTGCTCTTTTTCTTGTATTCCTTTCCAAGGATCTTCCGCATCTGGACATGGTAAATATTAATCTTGGCACTGTTGCTGTCTGAGGCCCCTTCTATGGCTTTTATTGGATGTAATGATTCCATTCTAACAGTATCAACTTGAAATATTGTTTTCCATTTTCTAAGCTTTGGTACTACTAATTTTATTTACCTACTTGCCTATTTTTGGTCCTTGAACAATGATCATCACCCTAGCTATCTCCGTAACCAGGCTGCAGAATCCTTTTTAGCTTCTAATGTGATTAGAACTTCTTGGATGTTTGAACTTTGAACTTCTAGATTTTATCTCTTTGAACTCCGTAACCAGATTGCTGGGTTCAAATCCCAGTACCAGTATATAACTTGTACTAATTTTCTCATGGAGTATCTACTGGACTATAGCAGTAAATTGAGGATGATTATGTTGTAGGATGTTAATTTTTCTATGCATTGTGGTTGTGCAGTGAGATTGTCATCGAATGATGTTCCTTTAGGCCTGTCTGTTGATATGGTGAATTCCAACTTTGGGGACAATGAACCTTTTGAATCAATGGAAGAAATTGAAGCACAAACCATTGGAAACCTACTTCCTGATGATGATGATCTGTTGTCTGGGGTTATCGACAATCGTGATTATATTGGTCAACCCAGTGGTGGTGATGATGTTGATGACGATATATTTTGCAGTGGAGGAGGTATGGAACTTGAAGCTGATGACAATATTAATGGCAACAAAACTTCTAAATTTTGGGTGGGGGAGCCCAGAATGGTCAGCAGGGGGGGCTAAACGGCTTGTTTGCTGGTGAGCACCCTTATGGTGAACACTCTTACGGCAAACACCCTTCAAGAACTCTTTTTGTTAGAAACATCAATAGCAATGTGAAGATGTCGAGTTAAGGGCTCTTTTTGAGGTGCCTCCCTCTCTTTCTCAACCCCCTACTGTCATTGTTTTTATAATTAAGCGGCATACATCTATTGGGATACACATTGTCCTAGCTTTCTTGCATCCTCATCATTCTTTTATATTTTTTCAGCAATATGGGACATACGCACACTTTATACAGCCTGCAAACATCGCGGTTTCGTAATGATATCCTATTATGATATAAGGGCCGCAAGAAATGCTATGAGAGCACTGCAAAACAAGCCACTGAGGTGCTGGAAGCTTGACATACACTTCTCTATTCCCAAGGTAATCACTTGCTGCCTAGGTTTTTCTAAGTGGTCCTGTATGCATAGCAATTCATTGGAAGTTTTGCATTCAATGCTTTGAGGAAGCAGTATTGTTTTACTCATTTGCTTTGACATTGATACAACTCAACTCATCTAAGCCTTTTCCCAACTGCTTTGACATTGATCTTTTTTTTTTTAATGATATACAAATTGAATTTTGCCAAGCTACACATTTATGAGTTGTAATTCAATAGTGCCTGTATGTGAAATACTAGTACTGATCTAATTATAGCTATTTTACAGGGACATGTGAGAAAGGTGGTCCTGGAGGTGTTCAACCTTAAGAAATGGCACCCTGCTAAGTCAAAGTTTATGAGTTGTAATTCAATATTGAAATACTAAGAAAGAATGCAGTTTGTCTTCGTTTCCTCATTTTCTGCAAACTTGCCATTGTTCTTGTGGGACTAGTTCATTTACATGACTCCTGGCTTAACATGCCTCAAGGGGCATGTTATATTGCTGATAGAAACCTATGATATCAGCTTGTCTGCCTGCTGTAGCAAATGACTCAACCAATCTGTTCCAGCCCCATTTGACTGGGCTCCATTATATGCTATTTTAACATTGGTATGTTGTATTTGCAACCGTTTGGAACATTGGTGATAGAGATTGACTCTGAAAACATGCATTTGCATATAGCGCAACTGCTATTGTTTTTCTTCACTTGAAGAGAAATAAATTGATGTAATTTATATTTGGATTTTGTGCAATATAAACTCTTGTTCCTATTCAGATGTCTAATAAAACCTGGGGTCTGATATCTTCAGATTCAATTATAAGATGACTTTGAGAATCTTGTAATTAAATGATTGTTGGTCCCATAATCGAGCTCGCTTGGTGTATAGATCATCATCTTTCAAAATCTGCTCATTAATGTAACACGCTAGATTTATTTAATGCTAGAATCGTTGTAATGTTTGATACATTTGCTTACGAGCGTCGACGCCATTGTGCCGGCTTGTACTTTTTTTAATCAAATATAGCATTCTTTGATTGGAAAATATATACTGGTTTGGGATTCTCAAATTTTAAGTTTCGTTCCCATATATTTGGTTATAAACTTTTGGATTTGTTGCATTGTACGTTAAGGTCGAAGCCCCTATGCTTTTCGAAGGTGTCAGGTACATTCATATTTAAAAAAAATAATCCAAATGCTGGTGTAATTATTTAGATAAACAACTATTTTAAATTTTTTTTCATATATTTATAATGCTATTTAAAATTAAATAAAATTATTTTAAATAAAGTTAAAAATTTCTTAATTTAATATCTCAAATTTAGTAATCAATATTTTATTAAGTTCATTCTTATTTTTTACATTTATATAAAATTATTTTCACTTCTTTTTTAAAATTTATTTATTAATTGAAAAATAGTTTATTAAATAGTAAATTAAAAAACAATTTTTTCTTATCATTGGACAAGGGGTATGTTTGGGATTACTAAAAAATTCATCATCTATTCCAAGAGGAATACAGGCTTATTCCCATGTCATCCAAACAACATTTGGAATAACATTGTATTAATTGCACTGGAATAACATGGAATAGCAGATTTTCATTCAAACAAAATTTGGAATAACAAGGGGAATAAGCTATTCTTGAAGAATTCGTATTCCTATTCCCGAAATAACTTTTTGACATCCAAACGCAGCCTTAGGGTAGTGTTTGATAGAAAAAATATTATCCATGGATAAGTGTACGAGATAGAGTTTACCCCTGGCTATCCCTTGGCTATCCCATTGATCATATCAAATGCAAAAAGGTAAATCCATAGGATAACTTTTTTTTACTCTTATTTGGAGGGATAACCAGCTATTCCTGCATTTTTTAGGGGATAAATTGAGGGACCCATGGTTAACCATGGATTATCCCTTTGGTTAACTTTATTCCCAGCTATCCCTTATAGTTATGGCTTTTGGAATAAGAGGGGATATCCCTCTTATTCCCTATTTCAAACACTACTAGGAATGGTTATCCCTCCAAATAAGAGTAAAAAAATGTTATCATATAGATTTACCTTTTGCATTTGATATGATCAATGGGATAGTCAGAGGATAACTCTATCCCGTACACTTATTCAGAAATTTTTTTTATCAAATACTATCTTAATTTTTTTCTAAATAAATACTATTCTTTACATTTATTTAAAAATAGCTTTTAAAAATTAAACACTACCTAAATTTGATCAGGGTATCAACTAGTAAGATTTAGCATTCTTGAGGAGCGACGTCGACGCGTTGAGGCATTCGCCTAGGCGAGAGGAGCTCCGGCTCCGCTTAGTCGCATTGGCTCGCCACATAAATAAATTGCGCTCGGCTTATCGGATCATGCCGCATCGCAAATCTGTCCAGAAATGGACGGCCGTTGGCAACTCTCAATTTCTTTGATCCCCTCAACTCTTGAGCGAGCAAAACCCCCTTAACTCCCAGCCTCGCTGTTCCCTTAACTCCCCGTCTCGCCCAAGCCAAATCCGATATTCCGTCGCCAGTGCCTCCGAAGAAACCACGGATTTGATTGACGCCATTGCCATCGTCTCGCTCTCTCGCCGAAATCCGTGACCTCAAGGGGCGGCCTCCACTGCCATCGCCTCCGAAGAAACTGCTCACAGAATCGATCACGGGTAAGTCTTCTCTCCTCCGTCTCCTCCTCTTTTTCTCCTTGATCTCCGAGGGGAAACCCCTTGATTCCTTCTCCTCTTCTTTCTCTGTCATTAATGGAGATGGATGGCGGGTTATGGTGTTAATGGAAGTGAAGGAGGGAGTTTTTAAGGGAAGTTCTCTGGTTATCTGCTTTTCTTTTTTTAGGGAAATCATGTTCGGCTCATCTCTGGTCCGTCTGATTCGGATCAATAGCAGCAGCGCTTGTATGCAAGTGTTGGTGTCCAACCCACGCAACTGCGGTACACTTGATTGCCCCCCTTATTGTATTCCCGTGTCTGTCCATGTAATCAGTAGTACCGGTTTTGGTCTTCTTTTAGTCCCTTCCCATTACCAGTAGAATTAGATCATTCAAAAGAGATCAAAAGAAAGATGTGAATGAAAAATGGGGGCCTGCTTCAACTGCAATTCAGCC
>UESW01002676.1:41965-110719 GCA_900491605.1 Calamus simplicifolius | reverse complement strand
AGTCACAAAACAATTGATTTTTATTTTTGTGACCAGTTTTTTGCACTTTTCACAGTAATTTTATTGGTTATGCTCTTAACTTTTTCCTGTCCACATTCCTTTTGTCATTTGCATCTGTTCACCAGTAAAAGTTTGCCAGAAAGTAATGTTGAACTATCTGAAACATGGCATCGAGAATGTCAATTTGCTTAAATAAATATAAAATGATAAATAGGAAAGGCATATTCTTGTTATATTATTGGGTTGGAATTTGAGTTTGTGTCAAATAAATCAGTTCTTTTGCCACATGGATGGGATGCATTTGTATGATAAATCAAAGTTGTTATTATGATAAATTAAAGCTGGATGAATGAATTGAAGAACTTTTGAGCTGCTATATGATGGTCACATGCCTTGTGATTAATGTAAAAATATTATAATTGGTTTTAAGGTCCACAATATTATATAATAAGTTTTACGTAGCAAATAGGCTTAAAGATTAAAACTTTTGTGGCATAATTTGAAATTTTTTTGATGGATCTGGTTACAGTAGGAAGGTTAGACCAAGTATTGAGGATATAGTGGAGGCATAAATGTTGCAGCACTTAAAAATATATGTTGTAAAATAGATATACATGTTAGGGAAAGAAACTAAGGTTCAAGGCGGCTCTGGCAAGGAAAAATGCTCTTGGTTATGTCATTTGGTCTAGAAAACAGGATTGAAATACAAAAGATAACATTTATGGAAGTGCAAAATTAAGAAACTTTGCAGCAGCATTTGGCCATCCTTAATAGAAATGGTTACTATATAACATTAATGGTGATGGTGGCAAACTTCATGCCAATTTTGTTTTTATTAGATTTTATACTTAATGCAAGTATGCTTGTCCCTGCACCCTGATAACTTTCTTAGGTTGATAATCTTGTTGTATCATTTTGTATATCAGATAATTGAATTACCTTTTCGTTTGCTTCAAAAGATGCTTTTTTATTTACCCCACTGAAGTCCTCCTTTGAAATGCCTTGATACCTTTTCATTCAGAAACATTTAGAGACTCTTGGTCATGCGATATCTCTCTATTATTTACAGGCAAACCAACAAATTATGTCTTCTCAGATGGAAAATTGCAGGAGCTTCATTGGTTTAAGCAATCTTATGGATCCTGGTTCCTAGGGGATTATGTATGTGAAGGTAATACTTAAAATGTCTAACTGTATTTTCTGGTTGATAGTTTATAGCGCTGCATCAACTAACAATATTGAAATGATGATCTTCTTGGCATTGGTTTTCAATATTCTAATCTAAGTATTTAGTCTCTCGGTGATATTTTCATTTGTTACACTTGAATTCTAGCAATTCGAGGGGTTTTAAATATCATTTTTGTACTAGGGTTAAGTTTTTGAACTAGTTGACATTTGTTGTAAGAAAGTTTGTTGCTCAGGATGACATTATTCAGATATCATTTTTTATTTGTGAATGGTGAGTGCGTTGAGAAAATTATTTTCCTTTCAGTCAAAGCAGGAGGTAGGGCCAGTCAGATGAAGGTACCTCTTGTTTAGTTTGATGCTGCTTCTTAGCATATGTTGTGGTTTCATGGGGTGCATGAACATGGGCATATTCATAATTTCCTGTAAACTAAGGAATTTTATTTAATGTCATATAATATTGGTTTATACATCTCAACTAGTTAATGCTCAGTATTATCTAATTAAAGCAATTAAAAGTGAACTAGAATTTGAAAAAGTTCTAAAGGTTAATTTGCCTTGGTCTGTTGATTAGTATTTGGTAGAATATGAGATATTACATCATAATGTGCCAATCCTTTTCTAGCCCTAGATAAATACGAATTATGTAAATCCTTGAAATAGAGTATCGCATTATCCTTATCAACCTAATTGGGTAGAGGGCAAATCCCAATTGCAATTTTTACATTAATTAAATGTTAGAATTATCAAAGTATAAGGGTTATTGCTTAAGGGTGGGTATGATGTATGCCATACAAGGCGTTGACCAATGCAAATATGGCCTCTACACCCTTGATACAGCTGCTTTTAGCTCCAAAATCTAGTTTTTGCTTTTTCATCATTTTTTAAACTATGATACTTTGCTTTTCCAAAAAAATAGAACTGGTATTATTGAAATTATCCTAGTCATGGTTTCCTCAGTGTGGAAATCTATGACTCAAGATGATATGTCAGAAATGTGTACTTTTCCTTCTATTTAATTCTCCATATAAACTTATGACATCAAACTTTTTAGTTTTTTCAGTTGTTTGTTAGCTAATATGCAGATCATATTAGTAATATGGTCAAGTGCTTGATGGAATATTACATATAGTAAATATCTGCTGAGCCTTTGAGCTGAGCTAACCTGATTTAAGTGACTATGTGAGTTTTTTTTTTTTTTCCTTCTGCTGAGCTTGGTCTAAGTTCCAGATTGGCTACCAAAAACAAAGCTCATTAAGTCCCATATGCTTTGATGCGCAAGAAAAAGATATACAGGTTCACTTCAATTGCTCTTTCATTTCAAGTACTTAAGGACATAGTCCATGGAATTTTCAAGACTGACTATAAGCTTTGAAATAAGAAGATTATATTTTTAGCCTAGTGAAGTAAAATGCAATTATGATTAATCTTAAAATTGTGGCCATGTGCAACTAACCTTTTCACTGAGCTATGTATTCAAGGTGATCTGCAAATCCAACAACCTATACAATATTCTAGAGTTAAAAGTAATGTTCCTATAGATGTTCTGAAACCTAAAAGGTTATCTAATATGATTGCTTTGGTTTCTTCTTCTTCTTTTTCTGGTATAACAGATGGTGGCTTGTATATTGCTACTCCGGTTGACCCTATTTTCATCCTCTTGCCAGTTTTTGAGGCTGCCCGCATGATGGTAAATGCAAACTTTGATATCTTTGGTCAAAGTGAAGTAGTATGGTGTTTTTATGCTATGTTGGAGTCATGACTGCTAATTGATCATTAATGAGAAACTAAATTAGGCTTTAATTTGTCTTTGTGATTATTTGTGACATGAATATCTTTTGCTTATGATTCATAATGCCTCTGTTGTTTAGGATGCATAATGTGTTAGGTTACTAATGTAAAAACATAATAAAGCAACCATATGGAATTTTCTTCTAGCATAAAAATTAAGTTGAAGTAATAAAATGGAATTATATTGTCAAATCCATATTTGAATGGTTATAATACATTATTAAATGCATTATGCAAAAGTTATATTGCATGATCAACTACATGTCATTCAAAGATAAGATTGATATTCTTTTTATTTCCCCCTTATATTATATACTTTGCATTCCTTTCTTTGACTAGCAAGAATAATCTGTTGATGGTGGCTTTGCATAAAATTCATTAAATTATTGATTTTGCAGGACAAAGGTCCCTTTTTGGCAAAATGATAGGCTTTTAGGTGTTCCCCGATTATTTTGCCTTGATTTGAGTACAGGATGGTTGATAACAAACATGTATCAAATATGTGTTTCAGGTGTTCGACAAACGTGTATTGTTCACTATATGTGTATCACTCTTGAACTTAGATCAAGGGGCAAAATTATCCAGGGACTCCTAATTGTGCATCATTGTACAGGAAAATATTATGTTGACCTATTGTTGCAAAATCAATAATTAAGTGGATTTAAATGCAAAATTCACCTTTTAATCTATTCAATGCTTCAGCAATAAGATCTTATGAGTATTTTTGCATAATACGCCATTTGAACTTTGAGTTTCATGTCAACCAGTGGGGCATTTAAGCCTGTTCTAAAACTCGGATAATGCTTATAAATCCTGTCAGGGATCAGGTGATTTATTCTTCCCAACACATCATCTTCCTGATTAACTTTTCTTTAGTTTTTTTTAAAAACTAATGGGCCTCATTAATACATTATTGAACTACGTTTAAATATATTTTTTGTTTCCCATGATTTAGATTCTTTCTTGTTGATTTCACTTTATTCTGTTCAAATAGTAGTGGCCAAATTTTATTGAAAAACTTGAGATCAATCTGAGAGAAGACTTGAGGTCAATCTTAGAGAAGACTTGAGATCAATCTTAGTATCGGGTATCGAGGTTGTGCACCTTCTGAGAAAAGACTTGTGAACTTGGTAGCATGTCCAGCATATCTTCTATTCTTGGTATATGATATCTGTACTTGATAGTTTCTTATTTACAGTTTTCCTGTCTGCACACATTCTCCATGTTCAATCCTTTGTTCATGCAAGTTAAAGCTACGATGGCACATGGACTTTGAAACTCCCAGATAAAACTTTCTTAATAGGTCTAAAATTCTGCCTCTAAAAGCTCATATTATTTTGGACTCATTTTTGGTAGCATGGTGGGTTTGGAAGGATAGCTCCTATTACCAAGCCTATGTGGTGTTGTATATTTCTCTTACCGGAGGTAATCCATTGGGTATGTCTTTAGTCGTGAGATCTTTGAATTCATTTATTAACTTGCTTGCACTTTGTAGTGCTACATGAGGCTTGTTTTCTTCTTTCCAAGCAGCAAAGTGCACAGAGCTGCTCTCCTTAACTTGACAAAGTCAAACAAGTTCAGCAGTGTAGATGACTCCCCTTTCTCCCTTGTAAAGACATCAAACAAACCTCTTCCTCATGAAAAGAGTTCATGTATTCTTTACACTTTACACTTAATGAATAACTCCTGGCATGGTTTATAATCCTAGCAAAGCATCTTGTGGGATGTTGGGATGGGTTGCCGTTCCAAGTGTCTTGATAGGACTATCCTACCATTGTCCCAGCATCTCAATCGGTATGTCTTGAGACATCTTCCATCCCAAGTGTTGGGTGCGTTCGGTTTCATGAAAAAACATGGATGACTCTATCACGGGATTTAAAACCTTGGTTTCCCATCATGTTGCCGAGTTTGACCAAGCAGAATGTGGCAAGCATCCATTGAATCACATCGCACCACATCGAGTTTTTAAGACTTAAAAGTGCATAGATTGAAAAGTGAACAAGGCATTTTGAAGACAACCTCATCTCCCTTGTTGAACCAAATGTGCAGTGAAGCTGTGGATGGGCAGCTGTCAATGACTGATTATAGAGCTTTCCTCAAGTTGCGCAGCTGGTTCGAAAGTGTTTTTCTTGAAACCAGTCTTCTTTATCTTTAGTAGGTGGTGCAACCTTTGATCTTCAAATGATGAAAATTTCACTGTTGTCACCTTCAATTACTTATTCAATACCGCCATCTGTGTATACTTCATTTTAATTTTCAACCTCCAAGAGAATTTTCTGATGGCTCTCCTTGTTCCTACGCAAGACTAACTTGAACACAACCCATCTATTAGGACATTGATTAGATCTATGCCTAATCTCAGGACACTTGTAACACTTGATCACCTCATTAACTAGAGAAATTTTTCCTGCTTGCCCAGTCCTTACACCTGAAAATTTGCTTGCTGGCTCAGACATGAATGAACAACTGCTTGTCGATGTCAAGTGGAACTTGCTGCATTATTACATGGTGCAGTGCTGCTGCATTCATTCATAGGACTTTTGGAGGAATTTCAAGTAATTTCAGCTTAAAGTGCTAGTTCATATGCATCACTCGTTTGGGCACTGGATGCTTGACCTAACTTGTATGGCCAACTGAAATCAATTTGCATTCTAGCTAGCCTTCTAATACAACTCAACTTAACTCATCTAAGCCTTTTCCCAACTACATGGGGTCAGCTACATGAATCTGCTTTCTCCACTCTGCTCTATTTAGGACCAAGTCGACATTTAAATTACAAATAGTTAAATCTTTTTTAGTTATTTTTGCCCATGTTAGGTCTACCTCTATCTCTATTCTTATCATGAATTATTAAAAGATCACTCTTTATAATTGAAGCATCTAAAGGTCTACGTTGTATATGTCAAACCACCGTAATCTATTTTCTCTCATTTTATCTTCATTTGGGGCTACTCCTATCATTTCTCTTATATATTTATTTCTAATTCTATCTTTTAAAGTTTTACCACATATCCATCTTAACATATGCATTTCTATTACACTTAATTTATTCACATATTTCAATATTATCCAATACTCTGTTCGCCAGCTTCATTCCTATCTCCAAATCCATGTCTTTCATGTACCATTTCATATCCATCCCTCTGTTTACCTATATGTTTATTGAAATCTCCTTCCAAATATGTTTTTTCTTCTTGTGGTATTTCTTGCATTACTTCTTTCATGTTTTTTCAAAATTGTCTTAGTTTGTTGGTCTAATCTTACTTATGGTGCATATGCACTAATTATGTTAATTATATTATTTTTAATTATAAGTTTTAATAATATAATCCAATCTCCTTTCCTAGTTACCTTAACAACATATTCCTTAAAATTCTTGTTTGCAATTATTCCTACTCCATTTCTATTGTTATATTTTTTCAGCGTAATATAATTTATATCATGTATTCTCTATTTCTCTAGATCTTTCACCTACCCATTTAGTCTCTTGTAAGCATATTTATTTACTTTTCTTCTAATCATAGTATCTACTATCTCCATAGTTTTACCTGTTAGTATTCCTATATTTTATGTTGCTACTCTAAGCTGACTATCATGGACTAACTTCTTTATCCGCACTCGTCCATAGTGCAGGAACCCTTGCTTATCACCGCACTCGGCTTTTCTTTATCCGGAGGCAGATGCAACGCGTCTCTTAACGGGGACGTCCTAGCCCTTCGCATAGTTTGATTTACCAGCTTCATATTTTAAGGGTTCTGATGGAGTTTTACATTGGCTGTCAGCTACCTAACGCAATCCTTCTCCTTTACTCGGGCTTGGGACCGGCCTTGGTGGAGTTTCTAGCTAGCCTTCTAATAATGAGTCTTAATGAGTTTACTCCAAGTTAACTGATTAAACTCCTTTGCAATCTTATCTCGCTTACATAAGTTCTGAACCCTCTGATACTAAATCTGTTTGGTCTTGGGGGCAAGAATTAAGCTCAGTTTCTTCTTCATTTTGTCCCATCTTCTGTTTTTTTTTTTTCCTATTCTCTTTCATTCTGATAATTTTTCATCAAACATAAACCAGCCCCCTAAGTCTGACAAGTTTAGATATTCTTTCTTCCGGTACTTCTTTTATATCAAATTGAGTTTCATTGCTATCTATCCTATCTAGGAATTCCTCATCCGTCGTTTCAACATCAAATTCTGAAATCTGAACATGAGCACCATACTCCTTTTTATGCTGCAAAGAAAACATAATATGATCATTCCGTCGAGGTGGTGTAACATTCTGTCAAGCAAGTCTCTAAATATGATCTATTCTAATCAATAGATGTACCATTTTTTCCTTTAGAAACTATATTGACATCATCTTCTGATTCTCTGACATCATGAGGCCTTTGTTTATTTTATATCCCCACAATTACCAAGACCTTGAGAAACTAAATGAGAAAGATTTTAGTTGTACTTGCTAAATCATATCAATAGTAGCACAATTTCTACTCATTTGTCTAAATCCTCTTCCACCACTTGGAGCCATTTACACCCACACTATGGGCACTCAAAGAAGTACAACAATATACAACCACTAGGATGGATCTTTCTCTAATACGAAGAAAATCGATAATAGAAATGAGCTGATTCTACTTATCAAATTTAAGCAAACAGATAATAGAACATTAGCTGATTCCAATTAGAGTAGAATTACTTTACTAAATGGTAGCTACACAAGGTTCTTTCACAAAAAACAACGTAGTGTAATAGCAGAACCAGTCTAAGGTAGCAACAAGAATAACTTTCTCCACTAGTAGCCATAGCGGTTATCAGCTTTAAAGAACAAAGGTCAGAGTACTTGAAATCTATAGCTTCAAAGCTTAGAAAAGAAACATAAAACAACCTCATGTGTGATGCAGTGGAGGGATTGGAAGGTGCCCCAGGGTCAATTCAGCTCCCTTGAAAGACCTTTCAGGTCCCTTTTTAAAGCTAGTTTCTTCTAGAGAAGCTTCTTGCTTCAAAAGTCAAACTTCTTATCTAACCACACATAGAATCCTCCTCTCTTTTTTCAAAAAAACACCTTGCAATATAACTCTAATTGCAAATACAACCAAGAGGCAAAAAAGAACCAAAATCTGTCCCAAATAAGACATAACCAGAACTTAGAAACTATAATGATGAAAGTAACCCTAAATTCAACATACCATTAGGAACCCAGACAACTATACTGTGACTCTTAGTATAATATTAACAATTATTTGCCTGTTTAAAGTTATTATTTTGCATCAAACTAGTAGGAGATCAGTGATTTTTGGTTGCTGGAAGTTTGCTAAATTGTAGAAGAATGTGTTTGGACTCTTCCATGGAAAAACCTGCAAATCAATTTGAGTGACTCCAATAGTTATTCTCTAATGCTATACTTGCTTGAGGTTTAAAGCCTCAACATTTCTCCATTCATTTAAGTCTTGAATATTATGTAACACAGAACTGTCATTTTTCTATCTCTATAGAAAATGAGAAATTGTAAGGGAAATAATCTGGCAAGAAGACAACTTTCATTTGATGTGACTCCAGTCCTAATCTTCACTATGATTCATCAAATAATAGTTAGTCTCTTAACATGCACTATACTCCATATGCATCTAGGAGGTCTAAGCCAGTAATGTCCAATTGTTTGATGAATTGGACATATTATTATGATTCATCAAATAATAGTTAGTCTCTTAACATGCACCAGATGCATACCATATGCAACCCTAATTAATACATAATAGAATAAACACTTTCTTCTTGTTGTAATCTTGATCAAGGTTCAAACTTTCAGGCTACGGAGGTGTATTAATTAGGGTTGCAAATGGTATGCATCTTTCTGAGGATAATATCAACAAAGGATATTGGTGGGTGTATATAGATACAGTCGTACACCCCTTATGTAGCCTTTTTTGGGTTATTTTCATAACCACTCAACTTTTTTGGTTGAGGTTTTTGGTTCAACCCAAAACTTCAAAAATTAGGGATTATAGATTCATGCTTTAAATGAATTGAGGGTTAAATAGTATTTGATCTTCTTGCGGCAATCTTCTAATGAAATTTTCAATAATGCACAAAAATTCCAATCAGATTTCTGAAATAAAAAAAGGTGAAAGAAGATTTTACCAAACTAGAAAGATTTTCTAGCTCCAAAAATCCGTAACACAGCTTCAATACCACACCAATCTCACTAGGTGGCCATCCCTCATCCCCCATTTTGTTCTCATCTTCAAATGGTAAAAAATGATTGTAACAGTGGTTGTTTCTGCCATTCAGAGTGGCACTAGCTTGGTTTAAGGTTGGTTCAGTCTCAATTTTGGGTCAACCAACCTTAATGCATCCCCAAGCTGCTCAATCTAAGGTTGGTTTGAGCACTTCATTTGGTATTTGCCTGAAATAATGCCACCTTGTACCATCAATTGTTGGTATCCGACTGGTATATACTGTGATGGCTTAAGTGTCTAAGGCGAGATGAGCCTCTGTGTGACTTGCCTAGGTAGGGGTGGTCCACTTAAGCAGCCTGGCATTGTGGAGGAAACTTGGCGAATGTCCGCTTGTTAAATGGGCACGTTAAGCAACAGCTATATGCTTAAGCAGGTGCCTAAAGTGTGATTAGTAATTGGATGAGGTGATATTGGGATGGGAACCTGTTAGCCCAATACACAACCAATTACATATATAGTTGTTTTCCCCAATTGCCATCTGAAATTGGTCCAACTCGTGCCCTATCTGCATTCAACTGAGAGAAAAGGATGGGATAGAATGGTGAGGGGTGATGGGCGGTTCCTTCGTTTAGAATGCTGGCCAATAGTTGCAAATCTGAGGGATGATGGCAGAGGCTCAGTTAAGTTGAGTTTTTTTTCCCTCCCTTGGTTTTCCTCTCTCTTCCCCTCTGTTCATGAAATTCTTTTCTTTTTCTTTTTGTTAAATAACTGGATGCTGCTGGCTGCAGCTGCTGTTGGGGCTATTGTTGTTGCAGCTGGTAGCAGCTGCTGCTACCACAGCTGATACTGTTGTCATCAGCTAGGCCTCCATCAGTGGCTGGTTGAATGTTGCCAAAGCTGTTGGCATGTAACTGCTAACTGTACCACTGCCACAAAAAAAAAAGGAAAAAAATTAGAAAGCAAGTAAGATAGAAGCTAAAAGAAATGTGGTTTCTGCAGAAAACTCTCTCCATTGCGGGGAAGAGAGGTGAGCAATTGTTGGATTGGTTTTTGATTAATGTTTAGTGTTGATTTTTGAAATTTTAAATCATAATCTGTTTGATTTTTAGTGTTATTTGTGTACTCTTGGACTTTTTATTTTACCTTTTATTTTAGTTGATGATTAATATATTTGGGTAATATTTGAGCATGGTTGAGATTTATATATTCTGAAGATAATTTCTATTTCTGTTTTTCTTATAATTCTCATATTTATATTTCTGATTTTTAAATATTTATGGATCACTTCATTTCTGGGTGCCTGCCTAGGCACTTGCCTAGCACCTAGGTTCCTAGCAGCCCTTTGTCCTCCTGCTTCCTGCCTTCCTTCTTTTAAAACCTTGATCAAGTCTATCAACAGGTGTTTCAAATCTTGGTCTCTTGATCAATGCCCAAACATGTAAAGAAGGTTTCAGACAAATTACTGGAACAGGAATGAGAGTGTGGCAGGATGAAAATTAATGCATGTGGGAATGAGTGAGCGGTGCTGGATGAAGATATATGCAAGTGCCTCATGATAACTTTGGTTGGATCACTTGTATCCTATTAAATTTGTTACTTGTCTCCATTCAATAGAGTACCAACTAACATATCCAATTCGATTTTTAATATGGTACAGAATACAGATAATTCATCTTAATTAGAGACTCATTTTGTTTTAGATTTCTGATATGAGTACCGGTCTTTGCTTATAAATGGGATCATAGAAGTGCATCTCAACTAGTTTTGAATTTGAATACGGTTGTTCTTTTATATTTGTTAGAGTATCTGTACATATGCTGAATAAACTTAATGTTCCTGAAAACAAAACCATCACTAGGTTTCTAGATTTGCCTCTTACCCTTGTAGATGTAACCATCTCTTTTGCATCAATCAGCCTTTCATAAAAAAGACATGAGAAGTCTATGCCTAAAGAGAGGTGCACTAGGCAGCTTGACCACCTGACCACAGGACACATCGGTTATCTAAACTGTTCACAGGAACAGATGGTTTATTTCTCATATCTGATTGTTATCTGAGTTCACTTATGCTTGGTATGGTTGTTGATTCTATCTGAACAATAGCCATATACATTTTTAACATATGTTAATATAAATTTGGTTTAACCGATATCTCAAATTTGTATTCATATTGGACAACCAAATGCTAATTTTTATATAAATAGATGATATCCAATGGGTATATTACTTCGTCCCTACTTTGATGCCTTTTTAGAACCCATAGTTGCCTTAAATAGTTAGAAGTATTAGCTTTGACATTCCTGCCTAAGTGAAAATCTCACCTTGCCTGTATCATTAGCACTGTGAAGAACTGATACATAGACTGTCTATTGAAGAATAAAATTAGAATATAAATAAATACAGAAGTAATAGTAATCGATTGAATAATAAAGATAAAATAGAAGAAAAGGAATAAGAGAAAATTAAGAAGATTGAAAGGAGGGAAGATGAGGGATGCAAAAGTGCAGCACCTAAGTGGGGTGCACAAGGAACTTGTCATCCTGACATTTCAGCACCCCTAAACTAAACTTTTGGTGCAAACATACTGCTGCATGACAGAGGTAAATTTTGATACATACACACATTGTGCAGCCATGACCGCCTACCATGATCGCTCATTCTGATAACAGGTAGCAGAACCTTTGTTTTTATGCTTGGACAGGAGGTCATACTGAAGTTTCCTATGAAATCACATATTGTCAAGAAATAGAAAATGATGTTGAACTTTTTTGGTGATAAATTTTAGAAAATGACTAATTCCTTATTTCAAAATGGATGGTAAGAGGAAGTAGGCTTAACTATGGTTCTGGTGTTTTTGAGAATTTCGAAGGATGTCTAAGAGTAGGGCCATTTCTCTCTTCTAGGTGATGGGGACTGCAATTTTCTGTCCTATATCTCGTCCTGCCACCTTTTGTCAACAAAATTTTCTCTTTCTTCTCTATATTCTTAATTTGCACTTTGGGATCTTGCCATGTTTCCTATTATCCACAAATTTCTCTTTACTTCTATTTTTGTTTTCTTTTTCTTTTTTCTTTTTCCTTTGCATGATTGCACCCTTTGTATAGGCCCACAATACATTATTTGGAGAACTAGCACAGATCTGTAGCATTCTAGTGTCGTGTATCTGTAGTTATCTGTTTGCTATGTTCTATTAGTAATGTTCTTTTGTTTGCTCCAAGAGAATAAAATGTGCTACCTATATGTGGAGGACCTTGGTTGGAACTAATGTACTCCAGTAATGGATTTTGTCATAAAATGATTGAAATGCTTGCCTTTTTCCGATATTTAATAATCATGCACAGATTAACTTTGTCACATTGGATTTATCTTTACTACTTGAATGTAATTCATTGCTTTAGGCACTAATTTGCAACATTTTAAACTTTCTAATTTGATCCATGTATTTATATATTTTATTTTGTAACTCATTTTTTATATGCAGAAAGGGAATGATCAAGGAATGTTTAGGCAGTTAGGCGAAATATTATGTGTTGATGGCTATCCAGGCTATCAGCACCTAATGGTTTTAGCAAATGATTCTATGCAGCTAGTCTGTGAAGTGAAAGGTGATTGTCTTGTATCTGTTCTCTGAACATTTATCTTATGTTTTGCACTATTTTCCATTTTTATATTGCTTGTAGTTCATTTGTGAATTTTATTCTGGCCTTTTGGTGCATTATTTATTTGTGTGGTTCATTTACTCATTGCTTCTTGTTCGTCTATAATGTGATATATATGGGAAACATTTGTGATTGGAAAGAATAATGCTAAATGTTAAGATGGTTACAAGAGTCCTAGTTTATGAAGTGAAAGGTAACCATCTTGTATTTGTTCTCAAACTTTCATATTTTATTTTATACTATATTCCCTTTTTATACAACATGTTAGTTCATTAGCAAATTTTGATATGGTCTTTTGATACGTTAATTCTTTTTAGTAGCTCATAGGCCTGGAAACAAGCCAGATCATACTTGACCTTGACCCAACTCAGTTCCATGTTCAGGTCCTGATATTGGACACAGACCCAACCCAACATGACTGATTTGGGTTTGGGTCCACAAAAAATATTTTGGACCCAGTGGGTCCTTCAAGTCGGGTCAGGAAGTTAATTTGAATAAGAACCATGAAGTTTATTTGTTATTATATTTGACACAAGGATGTTGAGCTGGATGACTGCACAATGTCGGAGCCTCAAAACTCCAGAATTTTGCTTTATTCTCACATTTTTATTAGAGTGTAGATCATAGTGATTTGTGAAGCACTAAGCATTTTCAAGGACAAAAGGTAATAAGGTGATTAGCCACTGAGCAAGTGAAAGTGCTGCTTCTATCATCATAGGCACGAATGTAAGATTGAGGGCATGCATTCTTGAAGATCTGCAAGTAGTTCATGGGCGTGCATGCACTCAGGCTGTTATAAGCTCCAGTGCAGTAGTACTGATGTTGGTTACAAGCCAGGCAAGTGCTCTTGCAGCCTATGACAGCCAAGGATGCTATCGACTGCTGCTTGGCTGGGCACAGGGCATTGATGTTCACCGAGCATGAGGTGGTGGAGCAGCCCGAAGCACCCTAAAAGTTCATGTCATAAAAGTTCATGCAGTGGAGGCTGCCATGTTGAAGCCATTGACCAAACTCATGTCATAAAAATTTGCCTGCTATAAAACCTAGACCTGACCTGAAATATAGTGCAGGTCTGATATCTAGATTCAACCTGGTTCCATGGGTCTTGAAAAGTTTGTCAGGGTGGGTCTAGTTGGGTTGGGGCAGGTCAGATGATGGGTCTACCTGGCCCATTTGCAGCCTTGGTAGTTCATTTACTCCCTGAATCTTGATAATCTATAATGTGCTATATCTGTGAAACATTTGTGGCTGGAAAGAATAACAGTAAATGTTGAGATGGTTATATGAGTCTTTGGTTTCTCAAACCAGTGAAGATGGTAAATTGTGATTTGTATTTCCAGGTAATGTTAAAGCATTTACTGTATAATAAACAAAAGATTTCAAATATTGTTATTTATGTAAAACAATCTCACATTAGATCTTCAATAGCGATTTTTGGTCTTGTCTGAGGTATTCTTTTTGCAGTTTCTTCAAATTTGTAAGGTCAGCAATCTTGCAGTTTGTAGTATGCTTCTAGTTATGCTCTGTTCAATCACATACTTTCTTTTTGGATGTTTCAATATGTTTGTTATTTTTGATCAACAATGATTGGCAAAACTTAGGATTCAAACAAGTTCAATTTTTTGGGTTGTGACATAAAGGCACAGAATGTGATTGGGGAGGCTGTAAGGATGGAACTTGATATTACTTGTATCAAATTGTTCGAGATCTTTGTATATTGTGTCAGCTATGCATTCTAGGGTGCTATCTGGATTTCCTTTGTTGGTAAACATAAAATGTCTCATACAATTTTCTTAAGTCTGGTGTTTCAGGAGTGCCAACTAGGAAAGCACCATGATATTTTCTTAAGTCGGGTGTTTCAGGAGTGCCAACTAGGAAAGCACCATGATCTTTGTTTATAGTTAGCGAAGGTAGTGATAAGGACGTCCTCTTCTTGTTAATCTGCTCAGATAGATAGGAAACTTGATTGATACGCTTTTTGGGAGGTTAGAATGCTAGTGACATTATGATAACTTCTCCCATTGGACATGGTTTTATCTTATGGTAAATTATCCTAGTTTAGAATGTTCCTATCCTTTTCAGATTTGATATTTGCCATTAAGAACATGGTTTGTGATTTTCAGGAATAATTTTTTCCTAGCAGTGTTAGATGACTTGTCCTTACATTTGACAACAAATATGAAGCTAATTATAAGCTTCATATTTTGGAAGTGGTTAAGATGCTTATGTTCATCAAAAGTTGTTTTTGTATTGAGTACTCACCACCTTGTTCCAAAGGGATAAAAATGTTGATTATAGTCCTTGACTATATAGGGAGTCTAATTTTAGAGTGGTTGATGGTCAAGCAAATGTCGCCAAAATATTTTTGTTTTCTATGCATTTTTGATGATGTACATCATATTAAAAGTATTGAATTTCCCATTAAAAATGTCAACTGATTTTGCATCAATAGCATGGAGGCCTCAAACCTACTTTATAGTTAGAAGCAAGGTTAGCCATATCGGGAACTGGTACCATTTCGGTATTGTACCAGTATGATTTGGTATAGGACATACTAATTAGTTGGACTAAGAGGTCCTAACCCATGAACCACTCCGAATCAGGTCGAACCAGGTGGTTTAGTTTGCTATAGTACGTTGGTGCGGGGTCGGTATGTGCCTGTACTGAACGAAAGGCTAAACTGTCCTGGTTCTGGTTCAGTTTGGTTCATCCTGAATTGCTTGGCTTAGGACAATTCGATTAACCCTGGTTAGAAGTCTCTCTCTCTCTCTAAACACAAAGACATGCATACACATGTGAACATCCATATATTCTTCTCATGTATGACTATATGTTACTATTTTCACCATAATAACATACACAACATGTTCAATGCTATCGAGAAGTCTCTACCATGGTGGTTTCCAGTTTTGGAGGGATATCCTATAGGCTGCTTGGATAGGTTACCAAATGTTGGGAGAGGACTATCCCACCACTGTTCCAATGTTCTAAACAACATGCCTTGGAATATCCGTTGTCACATGTTCGATTGAAAAACCAAGATGGATTGGGATGGCTACATCATGTTCCATTGAAAAACCGAGATGGTCCTATCCTATGAAATGTAAAACTTTGGTCATTATCATATTAGAAATGAAAGATTTGAAATTTGGGAATATTTTAACTAATATTTTGGATTTATCGCAGATCTCACTGACTCTTATTATGCCAGATATTAGTCATATTAGGAATTTATTCAAAATCAAATAATTTTAGAAGGCTTTTGAAAACAAATAATTTCAAAATCAAATGCCTAGATTTGATAATTATCAGTTTTCTAAATTTTTGATTTCCAATAAATTCCACAAACTTTGAGAGTGGCTGCAGTCTCAAATAAATTTGAAACATTAGAAAATGAGGTGTTTTGTGTTTTATTACCGGCAGAAGGGTATTTTTGAGATTAAAAAATGTCACATGGAATCTGGATGGAATATTCCCTGGTTTTATAGCTCTTATTTTTAATATTGTAGGATCATTTTTTTTAACATAGCGGTAATTTTCAAATACATTTGAAACATTAGAAAACGGGGTGTTTTATGTATTATTATCGGTGGGAGGGTATTTTTGAGATTAAAGAAATGTCACGTGGATTTTATAACTCTTATTTTTAATGTTGCAGGATTATATGTTTACTTTGTCATAGTGGTAATTCCAAACTGCATCTTTCTTGAAGGAGATGAATGGTTTATAGATCTGGAATTAAAAATAGAATGTACAAAATTTACCGTTGAAAACTGATCGGATAAATTCCGACCGTATCTGTATTCGAATTATATTAAATTTGGATATTTATTTTACAGTTTAATCGGATTCGGATACGAATTTGGATATCTAATCCAAAGGATAATAGGATACGGATAAGAATTTATATATATTTTAAATACGAATACGGATATCCGTTTTATAATACCAGAATAGTTAATATTTTAATTTTTGATTTTCAAAACAAAGCCCGCCAGGCTTCAGCCCGGGCGCCGGGCCGGCCGAAGCGAAAACTATTTGATATGGATGACAATAAAACTAGCTAAACTAAATAAATAAAAGACGTCCTGGGCGGCCCCCGATCCTGGGCGGCCCCCGGTTCTGGGCGGCCCCCAGTCTTGGGCGGCCCCCAATCCTGGGCGGCCCCCCCTGGGCCCCCGGTTCTGGGCGGCTCCCAGTCTTAGGCGGCCCCCGATCCTGGGCGGCCCCCGGTTCTGGGCGGCCCCCAGTCTTGGGCGGCCCCCAATCCTGGGCGGCCCCCGGTTCTGGGCGGCCCCAGTCCTAGGCGGCCCCCGATCCTGGGCGGCCCCCGGTTCTGGGCGGCCCCCAGTCTTGGGCGGCCCCCTCCTGGGCGGCCCCCAATCCTGGGCGGCCCCCGGTTCTGGGCGGCTCCCAGTCTTAGGCGGCCCCCCGGGATCCTGGGCGGCCCCCATGGGCGGCCCCCAATCCTGGGCGGGTCCTTCCTGGGCGGCCTCCAGTCCTCCTGGCGGCCCCCATGGGCGGCCCCCAATGGGCGGCCCCCAGTTCTGGGCGGCCCCGATCCTGGGCGGCCCCAGTCCTGGGCGGCCCCCGATCCTGGGCGGGGGGCGGCCCCAGTCCTGGGCGGCCCCCGATCCTGGGCGGCCTCCAGTCCTGGACGGCCCCCGGCCCTGGCGGCCCCCAGTCTTGGGCGGCCTGGGCGGCCCCCCGGCCCCCGATCCTGGGCGGCCCCCAGTTCTGGGCGGCCCCCGATCCTGGGCGGCCTCCAGAGCCTAAGCGATCCCCCGGTTTAAGAACAACCCCCACGATAAAATGATTAAAAAGAAATAAACCGTCACATCCGGAACAGAAATCGAGAGATGCCAAAATCATCATGCCTTAATTGGTTCGCATAAGACAAACCCCCTAAAGGGGACATTGAACCTCTATTTTAGAGCCAGATCCCTTTTCCCTCACCCTGACGTCTCCACTACCTCTGACATTCCTTTGGGATAATCAAGATCATCATGAAAAGGATTCCTTCATGAGCAAGTTTCTTAATATCCTTATTAAGAATTATCACTGAATAACCACGTAGTGCAAGATGAACGCCTGCCCTACACGTGGACGTCCACGATAATTAAAAATAAAAAGTCAAAAGAAAAGAAGGATAAAGGGGGAACGAGGGGAGGGGGGGGGGGGCATCTTCTTCCAGAGAAAATGAAAAGAGAGATCTTAAGAAAAATCCAAACAAGAAAATCTGGTGATCCAGCATCAACAGATTGGCGCGCCAGGAAGGGGGCAAGCTTATCGTCGGAGCAGTGAGATACGCCTGTCCGACGGTTCCACAAAGATGAGCTCCAGATCTCTGGAAGAAGATCCTACTGATTGGTCTGGGGGGCATCCTTCGCCCCCCAATGATGATCTCGCACCTCTTGGCCCCTCTCAGACGGTGAAGTCGACTCCTCCGGCTTCTTCCTCACCGCTACCGCCTCCGGTTATTCCCCAGGACCAATTGCAAATTCTTACTCAGCAGGTCCAGACTCTCGTGGGGATGGTTCAGCGGTTGCAAGAACGACACTCTCAAGGGATTCCACAACAACTCGAGCGACCTCTATCGCCTAGGTCGGCTACTCCTGTTAGCCGACAGTCAGCTCGGGGGAGATCTCCTCCGACGAGGCCTCTCCGTTCTTATTCTCCAGGAAGGCGGCGGTCCCAGGGTCTCCGCGACGGTTCCCGCTCCTTATCCCATTCCCCCGACGGCCTGTCTACCGGTCGGCGACGGGGAAAGGAACCTTATGCGGGGCATCGTCGACAGCGCCATCGAACTCCTTCCAGTTCTCCTGAACCGGCTGAAGGAGGCGTGACCGACAGAATGGAAAGGCGCCTTGAAGAGCAAGACCGTCGGCTGGAAGAACTCAGTCAAAGAATCAATAACCAGCCAGGATCAGATTATGATGCCCGCCCTCCTCTTTCTCGGCGTATCATGGGAGAGCCCATTCCAAGGAGGTTTCGATTTCCTCAGCTTGATCCCTATGACGGCACCACTGATCCTTTAGATCATTTGGAAAGCTATAAAGCTATCATGCAGGTCCAGGGGGCAACAGACGCCCTCTTATGCATTGCCTTCCCGGCTACCCTCCGCAAGGCGGCTCGTGTCTGGTATTCTCGTCTGCCCTCACGAAGTATCGACTCTTTTCGGCAGTTAGAGAGGTCTTTTCTGGCTCACTTCGACGCCTGTCGGAAAATTCCTCGGGTGGCAGACAGCCTATTTTCAGTGCAACAGCAGGAAGAAGAATCCTTGAAGGATTTTGTAACTCGCTTCAAGGTGGCGGCCCTGGAGGTTTATCATCTTGAGGACGCTGTGGCTACTCTAGCTTTAAAGCGGGGGCTCCGACCCTCCCGTTTTACTTACTCTCTTGATAAAAAGCCTCCTTCTTCTTACGCCGATCTCCTGAGCCGCGCGCAGAAGTACATCCGCGCCGACGAAGCTGATTCATCCAGGAGAGGTGTGCAGGGGAGGGCTAGCAAAAGACCCGCTCGCCCGGAATTGGTCGGACCTCCCCTCAAGAAACCTGAGCTCTCGCACCGACCGACCGATCGCCGCAAGAATCAAGCTCCCAGGGAAGACCATCTTACACCCCTCTTGGCACCTCGAAGTCATATCCTTATGGAGATTGAGAACGAACCTTATTTGCGGCGTCCGCCCCCGTTGAAGAAGGGCACTGCCCGCGATAGAAGTCGCTACTGCCGTTTCCATAGGGATTATGGCCATGATACTGAAGAATGTCGGAATTTAAAGCAGGCCATCGAAGAGCTGATTCAGAGGGGATATCTAGGGCAGTATGTGCAGAAGAAGGAAGTTCCTCCTGTGCCGGCCCTGATGGGGCCTCCTCCTGCTCAAGCTAGCATTGACAACGCCCCGACAGAGAAGTTGGTGGGTATGATCTCTTGCGGAAAGGCTTCATCTTCCAAAAGACCAAGGGGAGTAGAAGTATTAGATGATGTAATCCTTCCTGAGGGAAGTGTAGCAGGGGGTAATCTTGTAAAGGATGATAGCGTCGTCGTTTCAATGACAATCGCTAGGCATCCTGTAAAAAGAATCTTAATAGACAGCGGGAGCTCCGCTAATGTGCTTACTTATGATGCATTTCTTCGGATGAGTCTATCTCTGGATTCCCTCCGACCCGTAGCCATCCCTCTGGTTGGTTTCACTGGGGACTCCATCCGGGTGGAGGGCGAGATCACTCTGCCAGCTACGGCGGGTTCGCCACCATGTCAAAGCACGGTTATGATGGATTTTTTGGTGGTTCGGGTTCCCTTGGCTTACAACGCCATTCTTGGTCGTCCCGGCTTGAACGCACTAGATGCAATTATATCTACCAAGCGCTTATTGGTGCAGTTCCCTACCAAGCGGGGGGTCGGTGTGATGCATGGAGACGTGGACTCAATCAGACCTTGCTATCATTTAGCCCCTAGTCCCCAGATGCCTGGCGTTCCTTCGATGGCCGAGTCGTTCGACCCCAGGGAAGCTGAGCGGAGAGGAGAGCCAGCGGAACTTCTGATATCCTACCCACTGGAAGGTGACCCCGCTAAAGTCGTGCAGATCGGCGAGCTCCTTCCCCTTGAGGTCCGGGACCAGCTCCTGGCTTTCTTATCGATGAATGCGGATGTCTTTGCTTGGAAAATAACGGATATGGTCGGAATTCCTCCAGAGGTAATTATTCATCAACTTAATATTAATCCAAGCTGCCGCCCTATCCGCCAGAAGAAGAGGAGTTTTGCTCCTGAGCGGCATAAGGTCATTGATGCGGAGGTTGACAAGTTGCTTATGGCCGGTCATATCCGAGAAGCACGATATCCTGATTGGCTAGCCAATGTTGTTATGGTTCGGAAAGCCAGCGGGGGATGGAGAATATGCATCGACTACACAGATTTGAACAAAGCCTGTCCTAAGGACAGTTTTCCGCTGCCCCGCATCGACCAGTTAGTAGATTCGACTTCTGGTCATGAACTCCTTAGTTTCATGGATGCTTTCTCAGGGTATAACCAGATAAAGTTGGACCCCGCAGATGAAGAGCATACTTCTTTTATCACTGAGAAGGGTATTTATTGTTATAAAGTAATGCCCTTCGGATTGAAGAACGCGGGAGCTACATATCAGAGGCTGATGAACAAGGTGTTTAAAAGCCAACTCGGTCGGAATATGGAAGTGTATGTAGACGACATGTTGACAAAAAGCACATATGCCACCGACCATGTCACTGATCTGCAGGAAACTTTCCACAACCTCCGGCTCCATAGAATAAAGCTCAACCCCCGCAAGTGTGCATTTGGAGTTACAGCGGGGAAATTCTTGGGTTTCTTGGTCACCCGGCGTGGGATTGAAGCAAACCCAGAGAAAATTCAAGCCATCCTCAGTATGAGACAACCTATGTGTAAGAAGGAGGTGCAACAACTCACCGGGAGGATAGCAGCGTTAAGCCGATTCCTGTCCAGATCGGCTGAGAGATGTTTGCCCTTCTTTAAAATCCTGCGTAAAGCAGATAGCTTTGAATGGACAGATGAATGCCAACAAGCTTTTAGAGAACTCAAGGAGTTCTTGTCTACACCACCTCTACTGTCTAAGCCGGAGGAGGGAGAGAAGCTTTTTCTTTATCTGGCGGCTTCTTCGGAGGCCGTCAGTTCTGTTTTAGTGCGTATCGGCGACCATGCCGTTCAACGACCTGTATATTATACCAGCAAAGTACTTCATGGTCCGGAGGAGAGGTATTCTAAAGCAGAGAAAGTGATCTTCGCTCTGTTCGTTTCTGCCCGGCGACTCAGGCCTTATTTCCAAGCTCATCCTATAGTCGTCCTCACTGATCAACCTCTCAGAGCTATTTTGTCGCGGCCCGATACTTCTGGCCGGTTAGCCAAGTGGGCCATCAAACTGGGAGAGTTCGACTTGTCATTCCAACCCAGGGCATCTTTGAAATCTCAGGTTTTGGCTGATTTCTTAGTAGAATGCACCTGGTCTGAACAGCCTCAAGAAGAACTTCCCCGAATTCTGTCGGATAATGAGGTGACGGATCATGAAGCCTGGGTCCTCCATGTTGATGGGGCCTCTAACTCGCAAGGCAGCGGAGCTGGACTCATTCTCGCTAGCCCGGAGGGCACGATAGTAGAATATGCACTTCGATTTCTCTTTGAGGCCACCAATAATCAAGCTGAGTATGAGGCTTTGCTGACCGGAATCAAGCTAGCACATGGATTGGGAATCAGAAGTCTTCGAGTCTTCACCGACTCACAGCTCATTTCCGCCCAAGTATCAGGAGAGTATGAGGCCCGTGACCCTATCATGTTTCAATATCTGAAAAAAGTTAGATCATTGGTTCCCCTATTGGATCACTTTGTTATTAATTATATACCCAGAGGCGAAAATGCTAGGGCCGACATGTTGGCCCGATTAGCTACCTCCATGGATAGTTCTATGGGGAAGACCTATATTGAGTATCTGGAGGCGCCTAGCATCGAAGCTACTGAGGAAGTCCTGCCCATTATTCAAAAAGAAACCTGGATGGAACCTTATGTCCGGTATCTAAAGGACGGCGTTCTCCCAGTTGATCTTGAAGAAGCTAAGCTGCTTAAACGGAGGGTTTCTAAATTTGTACTATTAGAAGGTCAACTTTATAAAAAATCCTTCTCTCAGCCCCTCCTCAAATGTGTTAGTTCAGTAGATGCTGATTATGTCCTTAGGGAAATTCATGAAGGCATCTGTGGGAATCATTCTGGAGGACGATCTTTGGCACGCAAGGCTCTCCGACAAGGATACTACTGGCTCACCATGCAAGAGGATGCAACAGAATTAGTGAAAAGATGTGATTCATGCCAACGCTATGCCTACATTCAACGGCAACCATCTTCTCAGCTAAGTTCTCTTTCTTCCCCCTGGCCCTTCGCTCAATGGGGTATGGATATCCTCGGCCCTTTTCCCCCTGCAACAGGACAGCGCAAATTTCTACTAGTGGCCATTGATTATTTTACTAAATGGGTCGAGGCTGAAGCACTCGCCAGAATTACTGAGGCTAAAGTTAAAGCCTTTTTCTGGAAAGCCATTATTTGTCGCTACGGCATCCCGCACACTCTTATTACTGACAATGGCCGACAGTTTGACAACAACGCCTTTCGGACTTTCTGTGCTGACCTCGGTATCGTGCAACGGTTCACCTCCGTCGGCCATCCGCAATCTAACGGAGAGGCCGAGGTCACAAATCGCATGATATTACGAGGGCTAAGAACTAGATTGGATACATCCAAAGGAAGGTGGGTAGAAGAGCTCCCGAGTGTACTCTGGGCATACCATACGACACCCAGGGTGCCGACAGGGGAAACACCATTCAACATGGTTTTTGGGTCCGAGGCTGTTATTCCCGTTGAGATCGGCTTGCCAAGCGGCCGAGTAGAGGCATATAATGAAGCGGACAACCTCCTCAGCTTAAGAGCCAGTCTTGACCTCATCGATGAAGCAAGAGACCAGGCTCGAATTAAGAATGCAGCGTACCAACAACGGGTAGCGAGGTATTACAATACCCGCGTCCGTCCGAAGGACTTCCATCAGAGAGACTTGGTGCTAAGAAGAGCTTCGGTGTCCAAACCTATGGAAGGGGGCAAACTATCCCCTAACTGGGAAGGCCCCTATCGAGTAAGAAAGGTTCTTCACCGTGGAGCATACCAATTGGAAGATCTAGACGGACAACTAATTCCCCGAACATGGAATGCGGACAATCTTCGGCAGTATTACCAGTGATGTAATGTATTCACGTAAATGTTGAATAAGTCTGTACTTTTAAATACATATCTTTCAATAATTACTCAGGGTGACTTAAGCGGCCTCGACCACGGCGGCTCGACGGCCCTGCGGTCTAAAGGACACCCCCAGGCCGGTGTAACTCACCCCTGAGGAGGTTCAAGTCCTTGACTTAAGCGGCCTCGACCACGACAAGCGGCTCGACGGCCCTGCGGTCTAAAGGACACCCCCAGGCCGGTGTAACTCACCCCTGAGGAGGTTCAAGTCCTTGACTTAAGCGGCCTCGACCACGACAAGCGGCTCGACGGCCCTGCGGTCTAAAGGACACCCCCAGGCCGGTGTAACTCACCCCTGAGGAGGTTCAAGTCCTTGACTTAAGCGGCCTCGACCACGACAAGCGGCTCGACGGCCCTGCGGTCTAAAGGACACCCCCAGGCCGGTGTAACTCACCCCTGAGGAGGTTCAAGTCCTTGACTTAAGCGGCCTCGACCACGACAAGCGGCTCGACGGCCCTGCGGTCTAAAGGACACCCCAGGCCGGTGTAACTCACCCCTGAGGAGGTTCAAGTCCTTGACTTAAGCGGCCACGGGTCAACGGTCCTACGGTCCAAGTATAACTCATCCCTAAGAAAGTTTAGGGTAACTTTGAGTTGCGCTTCAAGAATAGTCAAGTACTGGCAGGCTATCTAAATCAAACAGCACCATTGTCTTGATCAGCAAACGGGAGCCAAAAATAAAGCAAAGAAAGTATTGAACTAAACCAGATCGATAAAAAGTAACGTTCATTCACTTGGAATTAAATCTCGTCAGCAGACAGGTTTTTCACAATAAAGAGGTCCCTAAAGGGGACCGAATTTAAGATAAAGATCAAAATAAAACTCAACATTCTGGATCAGCTTTTGAAGGCCCTTTCTCAGCGTCAGGGTTGGCGGTCGGCTCCTCGGCCAGAGGCTCTTCTGCAACGAGAGTCCCAGTCGCCGCTGCTTCACCCACCACGTTTTCGACCTCCCTATCAGGAACTTCTTTCATCCACGGGTCGAAAACGCTCAAGGTCCTTTAGGTTGAACTGCCGGGCCAGTATCCGCTTACATTTCTCAAAGCCCTCCACGAAAGCGTCCAGGGCGGCCTCCTGGAACTCCGCTTCAAAGTCTGGGGAGCCTTTATATTTTTCAATAGCCTCCTTGGCTATTGCCTCAGCTGCGGCCACCCTTTCCTGAGCTCTGGCCTCGGCCTCCGCTATCTTTTTCTGAGCTGCAGTCTCGACTGTGGCCATCTTCTTCTGTGCCTCCACCGTTGCTGCTGCAGCTTTATCAAGAGCGTTTTTAGCGTCCTTCTCGGCTAAGACCAGCTTCTCCATAGCATCACGAGCAGCGGCCTCCGCGCTATCCGCTCGATTCTCTGTGTGCTCCAGCCTAAGGGAAGTCTCCTTTAGCTTTTCTTCCGTCGGTAGCACCCTTGCCCGGATCTCGCACAACTGGGCGTCTAAACTTCGCAGTTCCTTTCCGCCCTCCCTCTCCAAGTCCGATATTCCTCCTGCATGACCTGAAGGTCACATAGTGCTTTGGATTCTCGGGCCCTCGCATCGCCAATTCTTTATTCAAGCTGACATTCTGAGACTTGGTCCTGTCTAGGTCTTCACGCAGCACGAAGAGACCATTAGCTGTCTGCAAAGTGCTCTCTGTCAGTGTCCGAATTTGATAAAAAAAAAAAAAAAATCGGACTTTACCTGCAATGCAGCGGTAAACATAGTGTCGAAGGCCTCCGCCTGTGTTGCCTTCCTCAGCTTATCTTGAAATCTGGGTAATATCGCGAGCTTAAGGACCATCTCTGATAGATAGCTCTTATGTCCGATATCCCCGCTGGGTGGTTGGGAAGCTGAGGGAGGAGCCATTGAAGTACCTGGTGAGGCGGGAGTGGGGACACCCGCTCCCGCCGGTAGCGAAGGTCCTGGCAAATCAGCCTTGGCCGCTTCTACTTCTCTTGTAGACTCACCGACGCTTTGGGCAGGAGACGAAATCGTCTCGAAAGATTCCCCCTCGGCGGGACCTCCCATAGGGCCCCCCGTCGGAGGACTCACATCCCTGTCACTGTCTTCTACTAAGGTCACCTCAGGAATCACCGCCGGAGGTTGGACTTGATTGTCCGACCCTGATTGGCGGGGTCTTTTAGATTCACCCCCCGTTGGCGTGTCATGTTCACCTCTCTCCCTTTTTCGAAGCTTGGACTCCAAGAACTCTCGAGAGAATTTCATCGCTGCAAAGTAACAAACAATAGGTCAGCTAAACTAGCGCGAATAAAGAAAGAGAAGATAAATTCTGTGAAGCTCACCGGGCGCTGCAGCCAGCGACACCGGCACGAATGAAGCCTCCCGGAGATTACTCTCCGATAACAACTCCCTACTAGGAGGGATAATTGTAGAGATTAAGGTATTGAATAGCTCGCGGTCCCTTTCTTCAATACTCGCATTTTGGTTTGAACTAGTATCCGGAGTGCCCCAATCCGTGTCTAACCCCTCCAAATGCGCGTAAAAGAACCGCGACTTCCATCCTTTAATTTTGGAGGGAAGGTTAAGCTTTAGACTCTCTTAGGTCTCGAGGCAAAACTCCACCACCCATCCCTAACTGGGTTGCGGATTCTATATAGGGACCTAAACAGAGAAAGCCTAGCAGGGGCTCCGTGAAAAGAACAGAGAACTAAGAACGAAAATATAACACGGATAGAGTTAGGGGTGAGCTGTGCCGGAATGAGGTGGTATCGATTTAACAGATTTATGAAAAAGGGATGAAACGGCAACCGTAGACCGCTCTTAAAAAATTCCTCGTATAAAGCGATCTTACCCGGTTGCCCTCGATTAACCCTGTCCTCTGGAAGAGGGACAGAGAGTGAATATCACCCGGAACCCCAAATTGAGCCCTAAGGTTTCTGAGGTCTTGTGGGGATATCACGGAAGCAATACCCGCCGGTCCGGCCAGTTTTGAGGTAGCCGCAGGGGGCTCCCCTCATGACCGGCGGATGAGCAAGAAGTCCTAAAAGATTGAGATAAGGGCCTAGATACAGGTTGGGCGGATTGAACAGCGGGTTGGTCCCCGCGGATGATTACCCCTCCCAAGGTCTCTCGACGTGTCCGGAGAATCTCCTCTCGGGAGGGCTCTATCATGGGACCCTTGCCTTTTCTATCTACCGAGGGGTCCATAAAGAAAAAGGAGGGAGGAAAAGCCAACTAACCTGGGAGGAAGGAAAAGCCAACTACCCTGGGCTGGAGAGGATAAGAACTGAGGAAGACACACAAAATCGGGGACTAAAGGAAGGGGACGATCTTTTCAGCATATATAAAAGCCAGACACGACGCTTCGAACACCGCGAGGGTACATGATAACCCGTCAGTATAGCCGGACGAGTGAAAAGACGCCGTCCTTTCAGAGACACGCACCTCCCTTCTTTTTCCCTTCTTCCCAAAATGTCACTCATTACAAGCGGAGCTTTCGAAATTCAAATTTTTCCGCCCTTCTCCCTTGCATGTGCATGCCTTGCACATATACAAGAAATATGGGCGAGGGGGCATATGATATGGATGACAATAAAATAGCTAAATAAATAAAAAAAGGGCGGCCCCCAAAAGGGCGGCCCCCGGTTCTGGGCGGCCCCCAGTCTTGGGCGGCCCCCAAACTGGGCGGCCCCAGGGCGGCCCCCGATCCTGGGCGGCCCCCGGGGCGGCCCCCATGGGCGGCCCCCATCCTGGGCGGCCCCCCCTGGGCGGCCCCCGGCTGGGCGGGGGCGGCCCCCAATCCTGGGCGGCCCCCATGGGCGGCCCCCAATCCTGGGCGGGTCCTCCCCTGGGCGGCCTCCAGTCCTCCTGGCGGCCCCATGGGCGGCCCCCAGGCGGCCCCCTGGGCGGCCCCCTGGGCGGCCCCAGTCCTGGGCGGCCCCCGATCCTGGGCGGCCTTCCTGGGCGGCCTCCAGTCCTGGGCGGCCCCCGATCCTGGGCGGCCTCCAGTCCTGGACGGCCCCCGGCCCTGGCGGCCCCCAGTCTTGGGCGGCCTCCAGAGGGCGGCCCCCTTCCTGGGCGGCCCCCAGTTCTGGGCGGCCCCCGATCCTGGGCGGCCTCCAGAGCTTAAGCGATCCCCCGGTTTAAGAACAACCCCCACGATAAAATGATTAAAAAGAAATAAACCGTCACATCCGGAACAGAAATCGAGAGATGCCAAAATCATCATGCCTTAATTGGTTCGCATAAGACAAACCCCCTAAAGGGGACATTGAACCTCTATTTTAGAGCCAGATCCCTTTTCCCTCACCCTGACGTCTCCACTACCTCTGACATTCCTTTGGGATAATCAAGATCATCATGAAAAGGATTCCTTCATGAGCAAGTTTCTTAATATCCTTATTAAGAATTATCACTGAATAACCACGTAGTGCAAGATGAACGCCTGCCCTACACGTGGACGTCCACGATAATTAAAAATAAAAAGTCAAAAGAAAAGAAGGATAAAAGGGGACGAGGGGAGGGGGGGGGGGCATCTTCTTCCAGAGAAAAAAAAGAGAGCGAAAACTATTTTTTAAGTTAAAAAAATAACATGAAAACGCCGGAAGGCATGCATGATCGACACGTCGGTACTCGGTACGGTTGGTAGCGAACTGAGCGAAGGCATGGTTCTGGTTCATCAATCATCACAGCCCTACTTCTTCGTTCTTTCTTTCAATCTTTCGTTCTTCGTCTTCCACTCCATAGTCCACATCCAGACTTTCTGGGAGCGATCCGCGGAGGCAGCAGCGAAGGAGACGAAGTTCTTTCTTCCAATCTTCCGTTCATTTCTATCATCCTCTTTGATATGACCTCTCCAATCGCTCCAACTGCCAACTACTCCTGGTCATTCTGGTCAAAAAACACCAGCTTTCAATGCGGGGAGGAAGTCGGTCCGCTAAAGAAACCAAGAGCCAACGTCACAACCCACCACTGGGAAAATAAAAGAGGGCGAACGGCACCAACGCGAGAGGGAGAGATAGAGAGAGAGAGATGGGGCTTTTAGGGCAGAAGATGGCGGAGGTGGTGGCGATGGGACAGCAGGCATGCGTGTCGAAACTGTTGCCGTGCGCCAGCTACCTGCACGCCGCAAACCCGCCGGACGCGTGCTGCACGCCGCTGAAGGAGGCGGTGATCAACGAGCTCGCGTGCCTGTGCGCGGTCTACAAGGAACCCAATCTTCTTAACTCCTTCAACATCAGCGTCGCCGACGCCCTCCAGCTCGCCCGCCGCTGTGGCATTGACAACACCAACCTGACTGCCTGCACCGCAGGTAATCTCACCTCCATCAGCTATCTTAAAACCCCAATACTCCTCCAGTCCCCCACCCTTTTCTTTTTCTTTCTCTTTTTTGTTCCGCTTCTATTGCTTTCTTGATCACGGGGAGCCGATGACTCTCGTGAATCGAGATGCCGGCCGTCGAGCTGTGGTCTTGCCGACCTGCCGTGGGAAACGAGAGGAAAACGCGTGGGAATCGGTTCAGCGGCCTTATAAATATCCGGGATGTAGTATCGCTCTGCTGTCTTGTTTCGGGCAGCACACAGGCTTTTTAGCGAGTCGCGCGTCTCTCTGATTTGTACGTGTCGATACCCTTTTTGCTGAAAAGTCTGTTGGCTGTTTGGGAACTGAGCGCTCTACTTCGGTGCTTAAAAAAAAAAAAATACATATTCGTATAGAATTTCGCTTATTTTCTCACCTATTTATTCCATTGATTTTATGTTCTGTGGCTGCTAACTCCTTGTCTTTCTTGATGATTGATTGCTTGCAGCGCTGGCTCCTTGGTCTAATTCTCCGCCAGGCAAGTTACCGAACCCATTATTTTGAACGCACTTTGAGCAAAATAAGTAGAACTCAAGCTAGTTAATGGAATTGGTTAGGAGTTGCAGTCCTTGCTATTTGCCTAAAACAATATTCAATAGAATTCAAGGCACCAGCCATTTAGTTCTGGACTTTATACTGAATGGATTGGCTGTTTTTTCATTAATTTTGGACCATTTGTGCTACAGCTCATCTTTTCTTTTTGTTCTAAGTCCTTGGATCAATGGTCCAATGGCTCATATATTACATGCTTCACACACACACACACACACACACACATGCCAAAAGAAAAAGCTAACATCTAAAATTTGGGATGATTTTACAAAGTACGAATTAGAAAAGGAAGTTGATGGAAAAAATTTTGAAACAGAAGAAGCAAGATGTAATCACTGCAAAAGAATATTTAATGGAGCTAGTAGGTTGGGGACAACACATTTGAAAAATCATCTTGATAAGTGCCATTCATTTTTGAAGAATACTAATGTCAAAGGCCAATTAATGTTACAAACATCATTGCAAAAAGAGGATGGCACTTGTTCTTTGAGTACCTATACATATGGAGATGTTAGTCGTAAGAAGCTTATACGGATGTTTGTTATGCATGAATACCCATTTGCTATGGTTGAGCATGAAGGATTTATTGATTTTGTTAAGTCTTTAAGATCATCTTTTGAATTAAAGAGTCGCATAACCCTTAAAAAAGGGATTATGGAAACATATTTAGAGGAAAAGCAAAAGTTTATGATATGTTTGGTCTACTTTCATGTCGGATAAGTGCAACTATGGATTTGTGGACTTCTAGACAAAACAAGTCTTATTTATGTGTGACAGCACATTTCATTGATGATGATTGGAATTTGAAAAAGAAAATAATTAATTTTATGCATATGAGAGGAAGACATACTGGAGTCAATTTGTGTAATACATTTATCAAAATATGATTGATTGGAACATTGATCGTAAGTTATTTGTTAAATTCATCAATGAGAAGTGTGGCACAAGCCGCGATGCAAAAGGAAAACTTACTTCTCAGGTTTGTATGAGATAAGAGTTTGAAGACCTACATTTTTGTATTTTGTCGATGAATCCACTTTAATGATGAAACTTTAATTACCGTAGGTTGGAATTGTAGCAAGCTTGGGTGCTTTGGTGAAGGAATTTGTGAGTGCCAGTAATGATGAGCGGAAAGCGATTGTATCTCAAATGGAAGAGGAGGCTGAGAAACTCAAGGGTTCTTCTGCAAGGTAACATCTTTTCCTATTTGAATCTTTAATAGTAATTGTATTGATATATATTGATTCAAGAATTTGAAATGTTGTCAAATGGATTTTGCAACTCTAGTCCTGATTTTTCTTTCACTATTCTTGACATAAATGTTCTTAACAAATATGGATATGCTTGATATCCGATATCCGATTCGTATCCGTATCCGTATATAACAAATATGGATATGCTTGATATCCGATATCCGATTCGTATCCGTATCCGTATATAACAAATATGGATATGCTTGATATCCGATTCGTATCCGTATCCGTTTAGAATAAATATGGACATAAATTTTAATATTCATTTAATATTCGTATCCGTATTCGTATCCGTTAAAAAATATGGATACAAATATGAATATACTACTATCCGATCCGTATTCGATCCGTTTTCGGCCCTAACAAAATTGATAAGGAGAATTATAAATGATAGATATCGAATTTACACTGGCTTGCGTACAGGCTATAACTACTTTTTTTTTGAAATTACTATTTATGGAAATACATTGTCTTTTGCAACTGAAGTGAATCAATTATTTTGGCTGAATAGATTGTACTGTTTAATGCTCTCAAGTGGTATGTGTAATGAAGCAAAGCAGCTATCCTGTTTTGTTGATTTCCTTATCATTTATCCTAACACATTGAGATGACAGTTACTAAAAATTGATGGAACCATGGGAGAAAAGTTTATTTGTCACTATATATCAGGAGATGACTGTTTTCTGTGTTTTTTTTTGGTATTTATTGCAGAAATTGAATCTTCAAAGTTTTTCAGGATTAATGATTCCAAAGTGCTTGCTTGGTTGTGTCATAAGGTGTGCCTTTGCTAACTATTTGTCTCTTTTTTCTTCTTGCTGTAAATCAGCCCCTAGCCAGGTAGGATTAGTTGGACTCGAGCAGTTTATAGAAATAAAGAAAAGGAATTCAACCTGGGGGTAGTACGGTCATTCAATGGAGCCCTTAGTGGGCTGTAGAAATAAATTTTTTAAGAGAATATCAAAATATTTTTACGGATTTTTAAAATGAAAAGCCAACTTGTCTTGTCAGGCAAAAAGAACTCTTTCTTTATATGTTTTATTGTTCAGACTTTATGTTTGATTTGCCTCAACTGCTGATAGAAATATCATTTTCTCATGCTAGTTTTCCATATAACTTGGTAAGCTGAGATATAATTACGTACACAACAGCTGCAAAAGCTTAAAAGGGGAAAAATTATTAATGTGGAACTAAAGTAGTGGTGTCATTTGCAATGACGAACAATAAATTACCAGAGTGCAAATTAATTTTACCACAAACATTTGTCAAGGTTGTGAACAATCCTAGGTAGGACTGGTTGGATCTGTTGTGTGGCCTAGCTAGGTGGCTAGGTGATTAGGCAGCCATCCGAGGGGGAAGAGCCTAAACTGTTGCAAAAGATGTATGATGAGCTTATGTATAGGGACTGTTCAGAGCCTATAGTTGAAGTTGCACTGTAACTCAAGTCATATTGCAATTTAAGTTACAACAGTTAACTTACATGGAAGCTCACTTTGTGTTTGGAGGAAAGATTGGGAAGAGAGGGGCATCTTTGACCGACATTTTGTTAAACACCTTGTGAGTGAAATAGGGTATGGAGAAAAGTAGAGGAAAAGAACAAGGGAAAAAGCAGGGGATGGAGTGATAGGGCACTAAAGAGTTAGATGAGGAGGAGTGAAAGAGGAAGGACAAGAAGAAGTGGAAGAAGAAATAAGAAAAAGAGAGAAACAAAAAATGGAAGGAAGAAGAGAAAATACCAGCGAACTGGTGGCTGCCATCAAGTCACCTTCGCCACTCTAGCACTCTTCAATACATGTGGCACCAGCTACAGGTCTCCAACAGTTGCTTGGTCACTCTTCCACTTGGGTGGGTGATTGAAGTAGGGAAATGAAGAGTCAAACTGGCTAACAATGGAAAACACACAATGTTGGGTGGTTGAAAAGGATGGGGAATACTAAATGGCTTGGCCTTAGGTATCCCAACCAATTAAGGTGCCTAGATAGGTGCCTTTAACAATGCCATGTTTCTTCTTTAAAAGGTTGGTGTTCATCAAAAAGAAAAGATAGAAAGAGAGTATAAAGCCCCTCGCTTATTGTTGATGGTATTGAGTATGTTAAACATATTGGAGAAGTATCTGAAGTCATTTTTAATTCTTAGAAATATAATATTATCTGATAGCTGTCCTGGAAGAATTAGAGAAGTATCAATGTCAGTTACGTATCCATCACTAGACACAACATGCAAGTTAAAATATCCATGGTTCCTAAATGTTTCTAGGTTGTATGATGAGGACAATTGTTTTATTGGTTGGATGTAATTATATGATGATAAAACAACAGTCTTTTCTCCCATTAATAGATGCTTAACCATGGAGTAATACTTAATAGTTATTCAAGAAATCTTGGTGAAGCAGGACAGCGCTGCTGCAGATCCTCAAGCTTCCAGCTCTTTGTTTGATGATCCTAAGCAACATTTAGCCAGATTTTAGTCTCAGTGTGGAGATAGTGCAGCCTATTGGAGGCTCCTCTTAGGGCCCCTTTTCCTTGACGAAAATTGGGTCTATTTGTTCACCAATTGAGCTCCAAGATTGATGTCGTCCTTGGAAAAATGTCTACAATTTTTCAAAAAGAAAGGTTCCATCCAATCAAAAAGTCAGTTATCATTGAGAATTTGCATTGATGTCAGCTGGAGAGGAATTCAAAGTTTGAAGATTCTCTTTTGAGGATGCTTCATAAAATTTATTTATTAAGACTATCTAGTCACAATCAACTGGGCACCAATCCCTCCATTGGTTGTGCGAACACTGCAAGGATAGTTATTGGCAATCAGAGAGGTTAGCTCCTATAAGGATGGGGAAGGTGGAATGAGAGAGAGGAGAGAGGGTGGGGAGGTGATGGTAATGAGAAAAAACATCTAGACTATGAATACGTATACTCAACTCAACTTATCTAAGCCTTTTCCCAACAGACTATGAATACGTATGGAAAACATAAAACATTTGAATGTTTAATAAAGGATTGTGTCTCCATGGATGTATTTAGATGCACTTCTATGCGTGATGAATGGAAAATTCAAATTGAAAAATTGCTATTATTTTATTTCCATACGTCTTAAAATTGTCACCATGCCAACCATTAGTGCCATGCCATCACTAAGCAATAATGCTAACATATTCTTTGATATACTGTAATATATGCACAAGCCTATAAAAGATAATCTTTAATCAGACCTTGTTTGGGTTTATCCTGGATAAGATGTCTGTTTGTTCAGAATTGCATCTCTTGAATAGATATTATTATCATTGCATTTGAGTTCCAATGCTTAAAGAGTAGCTTTTGTTCAGATCTATGTTTTCAATTATTGTGACTTATTAGTTTGTTATTTTATTTTTACATAATGTGGATGCACACTAACATTCATATGGGAAACTTAAGCAATGGGTTATCCTGTTTCCTATTTGTACAGGTTCACCACCTAAAAGCAACCTTACCAAAACTAGACAAAAATTATGCTGCTCAAGAAAAAAAGGATACATGTATGGAACTACTTCCTTTCATGCGATTTCTCATATTTTTTTAGTTATCATTATTAGGTAGATGCATTACCATAAACTATTTTTTAGCTTATTTGATTCTTGTTGAATAAAGGTTTATGCCTGATTGTTCTATTGCATTAAGATTAAATAGTAAGGCATATAATATTTGAGTTTAATATCAGTGAAAATGACCTACTTGCACAATATTGAAAGGGATGTTGAATGTTAAAAGGCCAGAGAAAACAACCAAAATAAGATGAACAAAGTCCATCTCAAAGCTCTATTGAAAAATCTGGTCATATATATACAGAGTTTTCTCTAGATACTTAATCAGGGAGTGGAGAGATTTTTTTTCTTATCCTAAAAACTGAAGGAAGAAAAACACTATTCTCTCAAAAAACACTAGAAGTCTAGAGTAGCTCATAAGCTCCTATTTAAGCCATTAGGTTAAGTGTTACTTCTCTTTTCAAATTTTTCATAACCAAAGAAAAAACAAAGTGGGGAAGTTAATATGCATGTACAAATTTGCTCCTTTGTATGCTAACCACCTAAACCTGATTGTTTAAATTAAGATACTTTGTGTCACTCTTTTGTCTTAATTCTAGTGTTTCATTTTGGCTTTCTTACTAGACATGTGTTGGTTGTTTATTAATTTTCTCCCATTATTCCTACCCAAGTTTCCTTTTGTACAGATAGATCATTGTCATGATTGAAGACTTCTCTCATGAAGATAGCATTAGAAGTTCCATAAAAGGATTGAGAAAATCGTTATGATCAACTACCAACCTATTTTTTTTCTTTATTTTGATAAGATCATTAACTTGATTTCAATCCTCTAAAATTTGGCAATATATTATTAGCTAGAACAGCCATAAGAAAAAGAAGAAGAAGAAGATTCGGTCACAGGCTTAATAATGCCAAATGGTGGGAAAGGTGACCTACCTTATTTTAGTTATTATCATGGACCTATAGACAATAGGATCACTATTAGCTCGATCATGATCATTGACCAAGATGGTAACAGAGGCAAGAGAACAAATCTCCAAGGCTGCCATTGCACTACATGAATGCCATGATGCACTTGTTTACCCCCCCTCAAACCTGATCCCATGATGAAGATAAGAATCTTCTTCTCCTTTTTTTTCTTTTTTTTCTTTCTTTTTTTTTTTTTTGGGGGGGGGGGGGGGGGAGATGGTCATAAATATGCACAGCCTTCTTGAGGCTTGTATGTACAGAGATTGATAGCCACATTGGAGACAACAATAAGGATTCTAATCCCGATCAAAATGTCCTCATTGAGATCGAAGCCAACAACTGTGTTCACCCCTTGTGGAATATTTTCATATAAGGGGAATAGATCAACACTTGCAAATCCATAATGGTCCATCCAAAATTGAAATGAGCATGCATATCTGGAGATTCCTCGCAATAGAGAGAAGCCATGTGACAACTCGATTTATTTGACCATGGTACATTCTATTCTATTAGATTGTCTTGAAACGATATATCATCCTTGAACAAACGTGTTTGACCCCAACCCTTTAGGCTCCATGCATACATAAGACAATATGCCATAAGCTGATTTTGCAAAAGAAAACATTCTCTTTGAGAAATTTTTGTTTTAATTGGCAAATCATTTGTATAACAAATATTTGACCCAAAAAGATTGAAAGTGTTGAAATCTAGATATAGATCTATGACAACCTTGGATCACTCTTATAAAGTATCAAATTGGCTGCTTTTCAACCGAATTGTTTTAAAATCATGTCCATGGGATTGTAAACCAAAGTAGTGCCACAACTTTTAGTTGGCAAAAGTTCACTCCTGAGTTGAACACAATCTTGTAGGGATAATCCAGTGTAATCACATTTTTGTAGATTAATGAGGCCTGAGAGTCATGCCTAGCACCTTGTGATGTATACACCAAACACACTAAAGGCTTAATTGTTGATATACATCATCACACAATATCCAAATATAAAGACATTTGCAAATCTGCTTAAATATGGGATCCATTACATAATGCTGATAGAGTTGTGATTACATTGCAAATCATCATGAGCCCAATGTCTCCAAAACATGTGATTACATTGCAAATCATCATGAGCCCAATGTCTCCAAAACATAAAACAAACTAATGAAGATGTGAATAAAAGCAAAGGAAAATAAGTGATATAGTTGTAGAGTGATATCCAACGAATCAGTCATGCATTTGACAACAATTAACAACCGGAGCAATAGAAAAGAAGGATTATGGAAATTTCATGTCTGGTGCTCTATGTCAAACAAGCAATAGAATCATGCAAAAGAAAAAAGATTGACATATACAACAATAGGTCGAGACTCCAACTAGATTCTAACATTATACTTCTTTTTGCAATTACAAATGATATTCATACCTGAAGATGTAAGTCCCTCAAATAGATTACAGATGATCATTAGCATTAAAAACTTTCCATGCAACATTTTGTGTTATGATGGGACCGGTCATATATGATATTTTCTTGAAATTCTATCTTTGTGATTTGAAATATTTCCTATCATTTCAAAACTACACAATCAGATGGAATATGAAATCGAACTCTTAAGTACTTGTCTCTCTTAACTTGCACAAAAAAATAACAGAATGTAGAGTCTAAGAACCTTATAGGTCCTTGGTGATTGTAGAAATCCTACAAAGAGGCCAGTATGGTAATGATAACTACAAAGTCCATCATTGTCTATATATTAAAAGGAGTTTGATAGCTACATTGGTGTCCTATCACATTAAGTATCCTCTAGTCCCTGTCCAAGAAATTCTTGTTGAGATGAGACTTGATCCTAACATGCATCAGGTCTGACTAGAACATCCATTGGATTACAACCAACTCGACCAACGTCTTGTCCGTTACAATGTACTATAATGTGTATATTTATAGAAATATTGATGTCAAGTTCTAAAATATAGGAAGTCGAGGTGAAATCTGCTATTCCTTATCACTTGTTGCACTCCCTAGATGCAAACCAATTATTGCTTTCGGGTCCATCTAGTTTGTTGTAAGTGGGCTAAGTGGAGCCGACTTTGCGGAGCTGGCTTTGTTTTGCTTGGCTTAAAAGGCACTTAAGGTTAAAAAGCCACTTCAAGCCATATCTTCCTAAATTGGGCCATGCTAGAGCTCATTGGGAACTCATGCCAGCTCCATTTAGGACCGACCAAATGTTTGAAGTAGGCACCCCCTCAGTTGATCCGAGTTAGAATTCCCAGTTATGGCTAACCAAAAGACGTTTAATGCGAGCCATTTAAAGTAACCATGCCATCCACTGAGATATAAAAAAGCTAGTTTGTTTAGGTGAAGGTTATTTGGGTGTAATTTTGTTTCATGAATTTATTTGGGGTGGGAAATATTTTAGATTATGAAGATTTAAACACATTGCTTTACCACCATAATGGAACAACTATATTAATAGGTGCTCAAAAGGTCTGGTGTTATTACTTCTAACAAGAATTTTAAGTCGTATGTATAAGTTGGCAACGAATTGGTGCTAGAAGATAGAAAGATCTTCCTAGCAGATTATCATGTGATAAATGAAAATTGCTTGCATCTTAGTAGGTTTGTAATGATTAATATAAAAGTTTCGAAACTTTTAAGATGAAAGTTTGATCATTGGAACTACATCTTGTCCAACAATGACAGTAATAACAATAACAAAACCTTAATCCAAAACTAATTCGAGTTAGCTATATGAATCCTTTTTCTTTATTTCAATCAGTTTAGCGTAATGCTTTCTATCAAATGCAAGTATATTATGTCTTTCTTTACTACGTTTGTGGTTTTCAGTCTCTCTATTTTTTTTTCTTTTTATGTGTATTAACTCATTCATCCAGTGTGTCCCTGGATTTATCATCCTAAATATCATATTGAATATTCCGAGTATGCTCATCGATAGCTAGCGCAAAAAAGTAAAGCCTTACAATAGATCCAATATATTTATGGTGCAAACATATTGTAATTGGAAACTCACTAACATTATCATCAATAGTTCTTACATTAATAATCACTCTATTCTTAAATACATTAATGTATCTAATGAATGCAAGGTTTTAAATCTTATGGAAGAGAGGTGTCTCGATTTGCCCTACATTTGTCCGTCTCGATTCCCAACCCAGTTAGCCAGATGTTTTAGTACTTGCATAGGATGCTTTTTTCTTAAAAAATTGTTTGTAAAGCTTTAATATTTTATTTGATTTTTAAATATATTTGAACTTTAAAAGTTATATTTTTATGATAAATAAGATCTATTTAAAATTGACAGTATAATATATTATGGCTGAAATGGAAAGACAGAACAGCTAAGATCGGTCCCAAAATCTCTTTGGGATGAGACATTTTAAGACTTAAATCATTGAACGGATGTACCTTACTTTTTTTACACATTTTACAATTTTTATATTTTTAAATCAATAAAAACTATATACAGATTTTGTCCTTTTCTTTATATTTCTCCTTTAACCTTACAGGAAAAAAATAGTTTATATAGTCAAAATTTTTGGCATAAAATCAAATTAGTTTTTCTATATTTTGTATCACATCTCAATTTACATTTTTTTACTTTCTTCAAAGTTTCATAATATAGTTCATGATGGAACTACATATCATGCCATTAGTAGTTTTGGATGTGATATTGACCTTCCCATCTTCTCTGGAAACCACAAATCAGTATCAAGTATACCTTGCTGACATGAAAATAGCTCTAAACTATGCAATGCCATCCAGTTAACATGTTTTTTTTTTGGTAACATCTAGTTAGCATGTTACAGAAAGGCTCTATTTCATAATGTTTGGCTTGGACTTTGAACTATGTTGTTAGCTCTTCAAATCCACCATGTATTGTTTAATACTGAGAGAGATTGTATGTAATATGTATCAAATATAAGATGCTAGGTTAAGACATCAAAACATGAAGTCTCTAAATGCAAGTTTGAATGAGGTCGTTAAAGCAACAATATGCAACACTCGAATACAAGACAGCGCAATGTTCATAACTCTTAGAAATCACCGAAATAGAGATCTTGAATATGGTAAAACTTATCAATGACTATAATTTTGGGTACTTCTTTCTCCTCTTTTGTACTTGGCAAGTAATTCATGACAAAGAAAATGTGCCTCTTTATCAGTTTTCCAATTCTAAAATTTAACATTTAGTGAAATATTGTTATTATAACTAATTTTCTATATGAATGCATCTCTGATGTCACAGTGAAGGACATTGTCTCTATACTGGGTGAATACCTAAAAGATGAGCCTTGGTTGACACACTTGTGTAGCCATTTACAGTACGACCTCCAACCATGTATAAAATTGCAATATATAAAATTGTGTCAATTTTTACATGCTTGAACTGGTTTGTTTGCAGGTTGGATATGCATGAATTGCATAACAAAGTACTGAAGAATGAAACAGATTCAACTTTTCTAGAGAACGCTCCTGTGTCTCCTTGCCCCTTGCAGGTATATCACAATATCGACATCCTACCTGATCTTTTCTGTGAATGAACTTGCTTTTTTTCCCCTTATAATTTGGATAAAGAAAGAATCCTTGATTTTTATTTTTCTCAAGTTATGAGATAATGTTTAAGGTTAAAGTTGGAAACGGGAAGAGCAGATCAAGCAATGGGAGACCATCAAAGAGGCTAAAGCATCCGACTGATTCACAAAACATAAAGGACATATTCTTCAGGGCCACGAGAAAGGGAACCTGAGTGAAGCTAGACAAAGGTAATCTAGCGCTGTTCTTATAACATGAAGATTGCATTTTAAATCTTGTAACGACATATAATTCTCAGATGTTGTGTCAAACCTTATCTACGTATGAAACTTTGTTCCCAGCTAGTGTTGGATGCACATTGGGGATTGTATTGGAACTTGCATTGGGCTCCATTAAGGCTTAGAGTCAGGATCCAGCTTGAAATATATTTGGTTTGGCGACCTCCTCGGAAGAAACTGCCCCATGCCCATACACTAGGCAGCAGACGCTCAAGTCTTTCTGCAAATTACATTGAACTTGGATCAACCAATTTAATAATGACAGATGAACGTAGGAAGATGTCTAAAATCATGGCACCTAAGAGCTAGAATTGCAGTTCCCGATGCCTACGAGAATCACTCTTTTTATCTGGATCCATCACTCTGAAAGCAGGTTTTCACTCGTATCTATCACCTGGAACGGCTGTTACGCTTCAGCGAACATTCTTTTAATCTGTCAGTGCAAGTGATGCTATTCAAGTATGCTGGATTATGTAGCAATCCACAGTTCCTGGATGCTTATTCCACTTGTAAACTGTTTTGACGTTTGCCTCATTGTGCACCACCTCCATATCGAGCCTAAGACTTTTCATTTCAAAAACCATATTGGACCTTAATAAAATTTTTAGGAACTAATATATGATGGATCTCACTGTTTTTCTTTATATATATATATAAACAATGGATGCCGTGTAAATAATTAATTAAATTTACTTATTACCTAGAAACTTCTACGCATTTCATGTTAATTAAATTTGCTTGTTCAGCATTTTGAGACCAAATAGGTTCCATTTCGTAAATATTGTGGGTAACTTGGCGTTCTATTAGATTTATAATTTTCTTTTTCCTTATAATTCTTGTAGGAGAAAAGGAGGCTGTGGTCAGCTAATTGTTGTAAGAAAAGAAGGGAATTACGAGACAGGTCAAAAGAGTGAAAAGAAAACCCTTGGTGAAAGTAAAGGTGTCTTATTGACCTAAAGTTATATGAAGCCTATGATTATTTAAAAGATTCGTTAATTATGTATGCCAAAAATTTACCAGATCTTCATGAAGTCTACAATGATTGGAAATTGGGAAAAGTCTTTTTGCGCATGGGATGCGGTGCAAGCTCAAAATGATTGTTGTGTAGAAGACGAGAAGTTGAGGTTACAAAAGGACCTTGGCCCGAAGGTGATTGATACGAGGTTTCATTGATAAAATGACGCTGCGGTCGTTCTTCTGTTTCATGGCGAGAGAACACTTCGATCGAAATATTTTGCTGTTCTCTTATTGCGGTAAGCTCGGCTGCTCGGGTATTGATTCTAATTTTGAAACACAAGCAAGGAAGATTTTTGCTCTTAAAAGAGGTACCGGCATAATCTATAGAGTGCGCGTGAAAGATCATTTGAGTCCTTTGGGACTTGAAACCTTGTGCATGGAAGCTGAAGAGAAGAAACACGGATCATTTTGAAGTGATCAGGAGGTGTCTAATCTCCGGAAATGAGTTCAGTTCCAAGGCAGCAACTCGGTTACCAGGTGCATTACCCATGGTGATGCCACTTTGACTTTTCACTTCCTCCTACGGTTATCATAGATAAAGGAGAGTCCATAAGAGGGGTTTCTCGCGAGAACAAAATTAAACGTCATCTCAGAGCCATTCCTGAGCCTTTCCGATGCTGTGCCATTTTAGTTTTCATGTCATAAGAGGCACAGCAGATTCTCTCTCCCTAGATTCCCTTGTCATGGATGCTTTAGATGCTTTGTCCCTACTTAACCGTGGAGAAACTTCCATGTTCTCCAGGCTTTCATGGCCTAAACCTCCTCCTCGGTTGATTGATGCCCAAATGACCATACGAGATAATCCGCTATTCAAGATGATCTTAACGAATTATTGTGATAGAGCCTCCATGAAAATCTTAGGGCTTTTTGGTAGACGATTTGGATTAATTTTTTATTTTTAAAATAAGAAATTCAACACAGCATAAAAAATGCGTTTGACCGAACCATTTTTGAAAACACCTTTTCGAAACGATTCTAAAAATCTGAAGAAATTTTGAAAACGTCGTAGCGATGTTTTTTTCGAATTCATCTCAAACTATCTTATCCTTTCTTTCTTAAAACGTTTGAAATTTGCCGATTCGCCTCCTTCCTTCATCCCGCGACCTTTCCCTATGTGATTCGCTTCTGCCATCGACGATCCGCTGGAGCTGCCTCGAATTTTTGGCAAAGAAGGATCCGTTTGGCAAATATGTGCTTCATCGACTTCTTTTGATTAGGTTCTAGTGCAACCTCGTCGCATCCGCCCTTCCTCCTCTTGTTATTCGTCTGGTAAGATCTTAGGGCTTTAATTGCTTTTCCCTCTAATTTTTTTTTTTTGACCGAGGGCCTTCTAATTTGTACTACTATTTTTGTTATGAGTGAATTTCTATGATCTATTCTATTGAGCAAATTTGTGATATACTATTAAGAGGATATATAGACAGAAAAAGGATATCTCTTTAACCTATTGAAAGTATGGGAAAGGATGTCTTTTGTAATGCTAAGATTTCAATAAATAAGATAAAAATCTTAATGTCTAGTTATTAGACACCTTAAACCCATGCAGGTATTTGCTTTTATTTTTAATTGAAATTATTGTTTTCCATCGTTCTTGAAGGGGCAGCATCTTGAATGTGGGCATATGGCGGGCCAAGTTAATAGAGCTGTTTTTCAAACCGGTGTCTTTTGACATCGGTTTAACAAGAATGGTGTAGAAGAAAAAGATTTTACAAAAATGGTGTTAAAGTGAAAAACGCAAATGACGTTTTTCACCCAACCCTTCGTGCCAGTCAGATTATTAGTTTTTGCCCTGTGATTTTGTCCCAATTATTAGTTTTTGATATATCGGGTCTAACCCGACCAAGGATGGTGTGAACTACCGTTTGCACCAAAAAAAAAAAAAGAGAGGAGCCAGATTGCACATATTTGGCAACTCTGTGAACGATAAAAGCGAAGTTTTTTTTTAAATAAATTTGTGGGAAAAAAGGGTCGAAGTGGGGGAAAACAGCTTCAAGTCGGTAGTTTGATCCCAGAAGTCGGAGAGCTCCACGGTACATTAGTGGTTGGCGAAGTGATCAGCGACCTGATTTCGTTTTCTCAACATGAAAGGTGAATGGATTGATTCATAATCTGTTGACGCCGAGTCACTTTCTTCAAACGCCGAGAAACGGACGTCCTCCTCGTCGGACTCCTGCAAGAAAAGTCCCCGAAGACCGGATGCTCCGTGGGGACCCTCGACGCTCAAATTAGTCACTCAGGAACAGACGAGAACTGACTAGCGGAAGGAAGGTAGAAAGTTAGGGTTTAACTAGTAGGAAGAAACTAGAAAAACCAGAGTTCTTGGATCCCTACTTATAGTGAGAGTGTGCGCTTTTATACCTGTTCGAATATACACCCTTTTGTTTTGGAAGATTGCTGATTTCAAGGTACCTCGTCCAATAACAAACAAAAAGATGAGGCTGACAGTGACAGGTCGTACCGTCACCGTGCATGACGGAGGTGTCCTGCGTCACCTGTCAGTATGGCTTCACAGGTGTCTGGCGTCTGTGGTTATACCTGGTGTGCGCCGTTGCCGGATGTGACCGCATACAGTTGTAGGCGGGTGGTGAACCGTACGCTGTAACGGGGTATGGTCATGCACAGTCGCAGACATGCGATGGATCATACGCCGTTATGAGGTATGGCCACACGCTGCTACGAATGTGTGGCAGACCACGTGAGCATGCCAGGTGGCCCGAGGCTGTAGGTTGCTGGGCTCAAGGGCCAGACCACGTATCGAGCACTGTTCATGCATCCCAGACCGAGGGGGTCTCGGGGGTTGAGGTACTGTTCACAAAGTCCGGGAGCTGTGGCTCGAGGCCGAGACTGGAACTCGAGGCCGAGCACTGTTCAAGCAGCCCGAGACCGAGGGGGTCTCGGGGGTTGAGATACTGTTCATAGAGCCCGAAAGCTGTGGCTCGAGGCCGAGACTGGAACTTGAGGCCGAGCACTGTTCATGCAGCCCGAGACCGAGGGGGTCTCGGGGGTTGAGATACTGTTCATAGAGCCCGGGAGCTGTGGCTCGAGGTCGAGACTAGAACTCGAGGCCAAGCACTGTTCATGCAGCCCGAGACCGAGGGGGTCTCGGGGGTTGAGATACTGTTCATAGAGCCCGGGAGCTGTGGCTCGAGGCCAAGACTGGAACTTGATGCCGAGCACTTGTTCATGCAGCCCAAGACCGAGGGGGTCTCGGGGGTTGAGATACTGTTCATAGAGCCCGGGAGCTGTGGCTCGAGGCCGAGACTGAAACTCAACGCCGAGCACTTGTTCATACAGCCCAAGACCGAGGGGGTCTCGGGGGTTGAGATACTTTTCATAGAGCCCGGGAGCTGTGGCTCGAGGCCGAGACTGAACTCGAGACCGAGCACTGTTCATGAAGTCCGATACATCCGGTAATAGGCCAGGATTTGGCAAACATCCGGGCCCGTTACTAAATCCCTCGGGATGTCAGGCTCTATCTCCCGACTCCCGATGATAGAGTGATTTCTTCTCGACCCGGCCGAGTGGTCGTTTATGAAATGTCTCTGAGGGTGGGCCTCCGTCTACCCCTTCCTCCTTTTTTCATTAACCTCCTTAACTATTACTCCTTCCCAACTGGTCCCAAACTCCCTTCGGGTCGTTAGTGCCTTCGTCGTCCTCTGCCATCACCTCCACATTACCCCCGAGTCTCCCTCTTTTGCTCTTTCTACATCCTTCGGGCTCAGAAGGGTTGGTGGCTATTCCAGCCTCGACCCGGNCCGATCTACGGCGATCGTCCTCGAGGCAAGGTTGATCCTTCGAAGTCCATGAGGAAAGTCGCGACATCATTGCCCACCATAACGATGATGTCAGCGGCATCCCATCATTGGCCGGAGGCAGATCGTATCATGCGCCGAGCGATCACCGAGGCAGCCCAGCCTATGGTGGGGTCCATGTGACTGACGAGACAAGGCGGGACAATTTGAAACTGAATAAAACTCGGGTGGGGATTGAATCTGGCCACACTGCTCCTGCCATCGTTGTCTTCTTCCTTTGATCCTTTGATCCTCTGCCTCCTGGCCTTCCCTGCAACCTGAGAGCCTGCGCATGCCATTTTCTTCCTCACGTCAGCTCTTCGTCTCTTCTAGACCTCTATGTTCCTTTTTCTAGCAATGAGCTCCCAATCCTAGACCTCGGAGGGCGATCTAGAGGATTGTTCTTCTTCCGAGAGGCCTCGAGCTTCTCCTTCTCCTCTCCCCTCTCCTTCACCTCCTCTTGAGTGGTCCTCCGATTTGGAGGACCGCGTCCCTCTGGCCCGGCGGCAGGTCACCAGTGAGGCTCCCGTAGGGAGGCTCCCGGCGGCGGCTGGCAAGGCCCCATCGAGGTGACGCCGGACGGAGGTCGGCACCTCCTCGAGGGTGGGGGCAGAATCCCCAGAGGGGGTCGCCTCTACGGTAACAGGCCAGGATTTGGCGAACATCCGAGCCCGTTACTAAATCCCCCGGGATGTTGGGCTCTATCTCTCGACTCCGGATGATAGAGTGATTTCTTCTCGACCCGGTCGAGTGGCCGTTTATAAAATTTCCCTAAGGGTGGGCCTCCGCCTACCCTTTCCTCCTTTTGTCATTAGCCTTCTTGACTATTACTCCTTAACCCCTTCTCAACTGGTCCCAAACTCCCTTCGGATCGTTAGTGCCTTCATCGTCCTCTGCCATCACCTCTACATTACCCCCGAGTCTCCCTCTTTCGCTCTTTTTACATCCTTCGGGCTCAGAAGGGTTGGTGACTGTTCCAGCCCCGACCCGGCCGAGTCCTTAAGCTTCTTCTTCCTACCTCCATCAAGGGATGGAAATCCCAATTTTTCTTTGTCAATCTGGACCAAGTTAAGCCCCGGTGGGGGGACCCCGACCTCCGAGGTAACATGAATTCCATCGTCCTTCCTGGAGACAAAGAAGCGTTGGGGCAGTTGTTGACTACCGATATCCCTCGGTACAACCTGCTTCTAACAGAGGAAAACCTCCAGTCAGCGGGTCTTATCTCCCATCGTGGTAAGTCTCCCTCATATTTAGTCAAAGTCTTCCTGTTTCGTTTTTTTTTTTTTTTGCTGACCCTGACTGATGCTGTACAACCATGAAGGTCCCGACCCGTAGACTCATGAGGGCCGCCGCCAAGAAGAGGGCCCAGGAGGGGCCAAGCGAGGGGCAGCAAACACCGGCCCCGAAACATCCGATAGTGCGGGTACCTGAACCACCCGCACCGCAAGAGCCTTCGGCCACCCCGGAGATCGATCTGACGACCGACACCCCGCCAGAAAGGGCGGTAGCCGAGGGGGCAACGACAAAGGAGCCTGCCATGGAGGAGCCGGCGATAGCGGAGGAGCTCCCTGCTCCCAGCGGACCAGCCCCCACCGAGGCGACAAGGAGCTGGGGTGAGGGACCGTCAGGGGCAGCAAGTCCGCCCCCCGAGCAAACACCAACAAGCAGCCCTCCACGCGCCGAGTCCGAGACCGCCGAGGCTGCTAGAGGAAATGGAGTCAGGCCGAGGCCGTCTCGGGACTCCATTTTGAACGATGGGCACTGGGCGGAGCGGCTTATCTATCTCACCAGTCCTTGTGCCCGAGGTCCAGGAAGAACTTAGCCATTTGAAGGCGGCTACGTTCTTCCGAGAGTCCTACGCGGCCCTGGTTAAAGTAAGTAGTCTTGCAGCCCCTTACCTTTAAATTTTCCTTTTCCTCTTCTTTTCCTTTTTTTTTTTTTTTGCAAGTCCGACTTGGTCGGTGTTTTGTAAACACTTTGAATTAATGAAGTACAATTTTTCTTTCAATGAGATTTTTCTTTACCCAATTGTATCTTCTACCCCAAGTCCTTTGGCTGCCGACGTGGGACCCTTAGGGGCTTCATCGGTACCGAGGAGCAACCTTTAATTCATTCTCGAATAACCTCGACTTAGCCATGTAGGACCAAATCCTAGAATCAAGGAAGATGGACTTTCGGGATCGATGGAGCATCGGACTCGGAAGGCCGAGATAGACTCGAGCTTCTAGGGGCCAATTGCATGCCGCTTTGCCAGTGGTACACTGGGCTTTTTTCCTGGCTAGCCCAGGGCTTTAGGTGCCGAGCTGGCCTCGGGCTTTAGTTGCCGACCGGGGTCGGGCTTGTTGTTGAGAGCCGATAGTACATCGCTCTACCAGTGGTACACTGGGCTTTGTGCCTGGCTGGCCCAGGGCTTTTTGCCTGGCTGAACCAGGGCTTTAGGTGCCAAGCTAGCCTCAGGCTTTAGTTGCTGACCGGTGTCGGGCTTGTTGTTGAGAGCCGATGGTACATCGCTCTGCCAGTGGTACACTAGGCTTTGTGCCTGGCTGGCCCAGGGCTTTTTGCCTGGCTGGCCCAGGGCTTTAAGTGCCGAGCTGGCCTCGGGCTTTAGTTGCCGACCGGGGTTGGGTTTGTTGTTAAGAGCCGATGGTACATCGCTCTACCAGGGGTACACTAGGCTTTGTGCCTGGCTGGCCTAGGGCTTTTTGTCTGGCTGGCCCAGGGCTTTAGGTGCCGAACTGGCCTTGGGCTTTAGTTGCCGACCGGGGTCGGGCTTGTTGTTGAGAGCTGATGGTTCATCGCTTTGCCAGTGGTACACTGGGCTTGTGCCTGGCTGGCCTAGGGCTTTTTGCCTGGCTGGCCCAGGGCTTTAGGTGCTGAGCTGGCCTCGGGCTTTTATTGCTGACCGGGGTCGGGCTTATTGTTGAGAGCCGATGGTACATCGCTCTGCCAGTGGTACACTGGGCTTTGTGCCTGGCTGGCCCAGGGCTTTTTGCTTGGCTGGCCCAGGGCTTTAGGTGCCGAGCTAGCCTCGGGCTTTTGTTGCCGATCGGGTCGGGCTTGTTGTTGAGAGCCGATGGTACATCACTATGCCAGTGGTACACTAGGCTTTGTGCCTGGCTGGCCCAGGGCTTTTTGCCTGGCTGGCCCAGGGCTTTAGGTACCGAGCTGGCCTCGAGCTTTAGTTGCCGACCGGGGTCGGGCTTGTTGTTAAGAGCCGATGGTACATCGCTCTGCCAGTGGTACACTAGGCTTTGTGCCTGGCTGGCCCAGGGCTTTTTGCATGGCTGGCCCAGGGCTTTAGGTGCCGCGCTGGCCTCGGGCTTTTGTTGCCGACCGGGGTCGGGCTTGTTGTTGAGAGCCGATGGTACATCGCTCTGCCAGTGGTACACTGGGCTTTGTGCCTGGCTGGCCCAGGGCTTTTTGCCTGGCTGGCCCAGGGCTTTGGTTGCCAAGCTGGCCTCGGGCTTTAGTTGCCGACCGGGGTCGGGCTTGTTGTTGAAAGCCGATGGTACATCGCTCTGCCAGTGGTACACTGGGCTTTATGCCTGGCTGGTCCAGGGCTTTAGGTGCCGAGCTGGCCTCGAGCTTTTGTTGCCGACCGGGGTCGGGCTTGTTGTTGAGAGCCGATGGTACATCGCTCTGCCAGTGGTACACTGGGCTTTGTGCCTGGCTGGTTCAGGGCTTTTTGGTTGAAAATCTGAGATACTAGAACTCAAGTTTATTAATATGAAATGAGTGGCAAAACCCAAAAGAATATAGGCAAGGTATTTATTGTAAGAAGGAAATGCACTACTGATAATACCGACGAAGGTTGTCAGCGTTCCACGTCCGGGGAGCGGCCTCCCATCCAGCTCTTCAATCTTGTATGCTTCGTGACGGAGTGCTTCGGTGATCCGGTAGGGCCCCTCCCAGTTCGGAGCTAGCTTGCTTCCTTCCATCAGCTTCGAGACTTTGGCTCGTCGAAGGATCAGGTCTTCCGATAGGAAAGTCTTGGGGCGCACGCGGGCATTGTAATACTTGGCAGCTCATTGTCGGTAGACCGCCATCCGGAGCCGCGCTCGGTCTCGCACCTCCTCCACCAGGTCGAGATTGGCTCGCAGCCGGTCCGGGTTGTCTTTCTCACTATATGACTCCACCCGAGGACTCGGAGAACCTATCTCCATCGGAATGACAGCCTCAGACCCAAAGACCAGCCTGAATGGGGTCTCTTCGGTAGGGGCTCGTGGCGTTGTATGATTGGCCCATAGCACATTATGGAGCTCCTCCACCCATCGTCTCTTGCAATCATCCAGTCGGATTCTTAGTCCTTGGAGAATGATGTGATTGGTTACCTCAGCCGCTCTGTTGGTCTGAGGGTGTCCGACGGAAGTTAATCTCTGATGGATACCCAGTTCGGTGCAGAATCCTCAAAAGGGTGCGTTGTCGAACTGCCGGCCATTGTCGGTGACTAGAGTGTGTGGTAGTCCGAACCGGCATATGATAGAATTCCAAAAGAAGGATCTCACCTTGCTCTCAGTGATTTTAGCAAGGGCTTCGGCCTTAATCCACTTGGTGAAGTGATCGATGGCCACCAGGAGGAACTTGCGCTGTCTGGAGGCTGGAGGGAATGATCCCAAGATGTCCATACCCTACTGGGCGCCGCCAGAGGGGTCAGCTGAGATGTCGGTTATCGCTGAATATTGGCATGGTGCTGGCAGCTATCACACTTCTTAACAAGCTCGTCCGCGTCTTCCCTCATGGTCAGCCAGTAATACCCTTGCTGTAGGGCCTTGTAAGCTAGGGCTCTGCCCCCCAGATGACTCCCGCAGATGCCCTCATGGATTTCCCGCAAGATGTAGTCTGCTTTGGCTAGTCCAACGCACTTGAGGACCAGGTAAGAAAATGATCTTCGATAAAGCTTCCCGTCCATCATCAGGAACTTCGAGGCCCGCCGCCTGAGTAGTCTGGCCTCAGCGGGGTCTTTGGGGAGAGTTTCATCGGTCAAATATCAGACGTAGGCGTCCATCCAGGAGGGCCCTTGCTCGACCGGCAGTGCTTCATCTGCAGCTTTAATGCTTGGGGTTTGCAGGTGCTCCACATACGTCCTTCCCAGGGTCCCATCGGCCGAGGTGGCCAAACGGGACAGCGCGTCAGCCCTAGCATTCTCTGCTCGGGGGATATAGCTGACGCGGAAGTAAGAGAACCGAGAGGCTTGGGATTGCACCTTGCTCAGGTAATGGGACATGGTCGGGTCTCTGGCTTCGTATTCCCCAGCAACCTGCGCAGAGATAATCTGTTGACGCCGAGTCACTTTCTTCAAACGCCGGGAAACATACGTCCTCCTCACCGGACTCCTGCAAGAAAAGTTCCCGGAGACCGGATGCTCTGGTGGGGATCCTCCGATGCTCAAGTTAGTCACTCGGGAATAGACGAGAACTGACTAGCGGAAGGAAGCTAGAAAGTTAGGGTTTAACTAGTGGGAAGAAGCTAGAAAACCTCAGTTCTTGGATCCCTACTTACATTGAGAGTGTGCGCTTTTATACCTGTTTGAAGATCCACCTTTCCGTTTCAGAAGATAGATGATTTCGAGGTACCTCGTCCTATAACGGACAAAAAGGGTGAGGCTGACAGTGACGGATCGCACTGTCACCATGCGTGTCGAAGGTGTCCTGCGTTATCTATCAGTACGGCTTCACGGGTGTCCGATGGCTGTAGCTGTACCTGGTGCGCACCATTGCTGGATGTGATCGCGCACAGTTGTGGGCGGATGGTGAATCGTATGCTGTAACGGGGTATGGTCATGGACAGTCACGTACGTGCGTTGGACCATACGCCGTTATGAGGCATGGCCACATGCTGCTACGGATGGGCGATGGACCACGCGGGCATGCCAGGTGGCCCGAGGCTATAGGTTGCAGGGCTCAAGGGCCAGACCACGTACCAGGCACTGTTCAAGCAGTCCGAGGCCGAAGCGAAACTCAAGACCGAGCACTGTTCATGCAGTCCGAGGCCGTGGGGGTCTCGGGGGTTGAGATACTGTTCATGAAGTCCGGGACCGGAGGGGGTCTCGGAGGTTGAGGCTCGAGGCCGAGCGTTGTTCATGAAGTCCGGGACTGAAGGGGGTTTCGGAGGTTGAGGCTCGAGGCCGAGAGCGAAACTCGAGGCCGAGCGCTGTTCATGAAGTCCGAGGTCGTGGGGGTCTCGGGAGTTGAGATACTATTCATGAAGTCTGGGACCGGAGGGGGTCTTGGGGATTAAAATACTGTTCATGAAGTCCGGGATCGGAGGAGGTCTCGAAGGTTGAGATACTGTTCATGAAGTCCGGGACCGAAGAGGGTCTCGGAGGTTGAGATACTGTTCATGAAGTCCGATACCGAGGGGAGTTCAGGAGGCCGAGAGGGCCTCCGTCAGTCGTCGTTACCGTTTATTCTGGCGGCATTGGATCAACCATATCAGAAGGAAAGAGAGAAATCACATCGTCAAAGGAGAAAAAAATAAAATAAATGAGCAATAGCATTTAATATTTTATTATTATTATTATTATTATTATTATTATTATTATTATTATTATTATTATTATTATTATTATTATTATTATTTTCATCTTGATCTTTGTTTTTCATCTCTATCTTCGCATTAATTTGAGCCCACAAAGAGGAGGCCTTGCCATCCTAATAATGGAGTCCCTTAAGCATGGATGGAATCTTCTTCCCGTACTTAAGAGTTAAATTAAAATATAGCAACGGTCGTGACCAGCGTGCTTATATATTCATCAAAAAAAATATTTAGTATAAAAAAAAGGGCCTTGATGCATTTGCTGCTTTCTTTAAACTAAAAAAATCTTGCAATAGACTTTTAATTACGATTTAATTCATACTTTTATATTACTATGTAAATAGAAATTAAAATTTATGAGACTACTAAGATCGGTAAATACTAAAAATAATCATAAAAAAACATATACTAATTTAATCAACACTTATTTAGGATTATGAAGAAGGGGTTATATGACCATTTTTTCACTAACTTTAAAGATTATTGAAATGGCAGTATTAAAGCGCAAATTAAACCATAGTTAAAAGGTTAACTCTAAATATTTTTATTTAAAAAAGTGCAAATGCATCCATAGTTCAAGAGGCTAGGTAAAATTAATCTAAAAAAAAATCATCATCAAGCACATATTCAAAATTTTATTGCTACATTTTCATCGAAAATATAATTTATTACTAAATGCTTGACATTTTGTGGCATAATAAATATTATCATCAACACATCCATAATTCATAGTAAAATATTCTATATTAAAAATATGTAAATATTAATATCAAAATATTCATTTTTATAGTGACAAGTCAACAATGGGTCATGCCGTAAAGCTTCCATTTAACTTATCCCACAAACACAAATCACATTATTAAAGAATCACATTAGAGTGGTAATCTCTTACACAAAGTGACCTATAAATTTATCCTTCCCGCTTATTCCCGAGGAAACTAACGAACAATATTATATAACGTGCAGGAAGACCCTAATCAAAGTTAAGGAGCAAAAGTCAACTTTTTCAGTTGAACGTGTTGACCGCCGTCTAAGTTGCAAGCCGGGAGGGGGGCGCCGCAGAGGCACTTGTTGTGGAGGTAGGAGTAGCGATCGAACCGCCTGGTCACCGATCCTGCCGGAATCTTCCCGCAGAGCTGGTTATAGCTCACGTTGAATTGCACCACTAGATCCCACAGCTGGTTGATCTGGGCCGGAATCCTCCCGTAGATGCTGTTGTGGCTCAAGTCCAAAATCGTGAGGTTCGCCGGGAAGCTGACGCGGCTGAGGTCAAAGCTCAGCATGTTCCTGGAGAGATCGATTACGATGGCCGGTTTCGTGGAGACCAGGAGCGAAGACGCGTCGCCGGTGAGCTGGTTCATCGACAGGTCGATGATGCTCCATTCCGGGTTGCCGAAGGATGCCGGGAGGGGACCCGAGAGGGCGTTGTGGGAGAGGTTGAGCCGGAGGTTTTCAACGTTCTGGAAGGAACCGAAGGAGTCGGGGATGGGGCCGGTGAGCTGGTTGTGGTCGAGGTGGAGGTATTCGAGGTTGGGAGGGTGGGAGAGGGTGGCCGGGATGGAGCCGGAGAGCCGGTTGAAGGAGAGGTCGAGGAGGATGAGGCTGGAGAGCTGGCCGAGGAAGGCGGGGATGGTGCCGGAGATGCCGGTGTTGGCCACGCGGAGGAGAAGGATGTTCCTGAACTTGGCGAAGGAGGGTGGGATGGAGCCTACCAAGTTGGGGAGGTCGTAGAGTTGAAGGGTCTGGAGGTAGCGGACGTCGGCGATGGCCGAGGGGATGGTCCCGGCGAGATTCTCATCGTAGATGGTGAGGCCGCTGACGCGGCCGCGCTTGGGCTCGCAGTCGATGCCGAGCCAGGTGCAGCAGGCGGAGGAGGTGTCCCACGATCGGAAGAATTCGGAGTTGTTGAAGGCGGCCTTGAAGGCGAGGAGGGCGATCTGGTCGTCTTTGTTGCAGCCGCGGGAGACCGAGGCGGAGAGAGGGGTGGGGGACAGCAGAAGGGAGAAGAAGAAGGAGAGCATTAATGGAAGTGTGGCCAGATTAGAAGCCATCTTTGTTGCAGCTAAGTGGTTTAAGTTCTAGACGATGGACGAAGAGGCAGCAAGGGGATGATGAGGTTGTAATATAGAGAGGGCGTGGGGCCGGGGATGAGGACTACTGGCGGTCAATTTGTAGGCTATTGGAGAATCTTATCATCTTGCCGAGGCATGAGGGATGCGGCGATCGAGGCGTACAGCGAAACATACGTACCCACTGGAACGAAGTCTCTGGGGGTGAAGTAGCTAGAGAGACGGAACTTTAATTGAGTATTCGTTGCATGTAACGTTGGCCCTTTGAATGCTATTTGAACCCCAATTAAGCTGCCCCTCGGAATGGAAGAGGTGTTTTGATGATCCTCCCAATCTTTTCTAGAGGATGAGAAACTTCTACGATGGATATCCATGTATAAAGAAAGGAAAATGCTAAAGAAACGCAGAAAATTTCATTTTTTTTTGTGATATGATGAAATTTTTGTATGGCTGCAGCACTACTGAGGTATGAGCCTTTGGATGGATGGTCCACTTGGCATAGGTTGGGACCCAGGAGGTGTTGTACGCTGACCGCGCGGGGCATAGGAGCGTGATTGGATTTAGCCGAATGTTCCATGAACGACAGCGAAACTTGCGGCCGGGTGGGAAACAGCCAGCATGGCAGGCTGGCAAAGGTCGACCGGACTGAGTTGCCAGTGCCACTGGCCCAGGCTCACCACTGATCATTAGTTTGATCGCAGAAGGACTAGACTGTGGCCGCATGATTGGAATGATGCATTGCACACAGCTGAACGTGGAACGAGGTTTTGGGAGTTTCTACTTGGATAGTAGTTTTTACTCTGTAGCCCCTTATTTTATTTTATTATTATTTTTTTTTTTACTCGGTATATTTTGAAATTACTGAGTAACGCTTCTTAAAAATAAAATATTTTAAACTATCCCTTCCCCCATTGCCCCTCTCAAATTGCTCATCGCACCTCCTCTTTCGACAGCAGCACCTACCGCCTCCTTATGCTCATCCCCTCGCTCCCTTCTTCTTCTACAACACCGGCACTGGCAAGCAGCCTTCCCGGTAACCTCCTTTTCTGACACTGACATGCAGCGACATCCCCCGCAATTATCTTCTTCGGCACCAACAGCAGCGACGGTGAGTCCTCTCTCTGCCTCCGACTCCCTCCCTCGCCTCCGCCTCTCTCAGTCAACCTCCTCCCCCTTCCCTCTCTCTCTCCGCTTCTGGTTGGGCTAGCCGCCTAAAGCTCTTTATTCGACCCTGGTGGGCCGAACAGAGAGGGCTCTGTTCGGTTTGCTGGGCCGAATAGATAGTCTCTGTTCGGCCCAAAAGGCTGAATAGAGAGGGCTCTGTTCAGCCAGCTTCTGTTCGGTCTCTAGGCCGCTCTTTCGGCCTGCTGGTCCAAACAGAGAGTCTATATTCGGCCCGGGCCGAACATAGAGTTATTTTAATAATAAATATATATTAATATATTTTAATAATAAAGAGTTATTATTAAAGAAAGTTATTTTAATAATAAAGAGTTATTAAAAAATCTTTTAATATATATCATTTACAATCTTTTTATCAAATGAGTTTATGTTAATTTTATTAAAATCTTTTTATTAAAAAATCTTTTTAAGAAATAATAAATATATCATTCAAGCCGTTTATATTATCTGATGCCATATAAAAAATATTTTTATCAAAATAACATAAATTTATTAAAACTAAATATTTATTATTTAATAAATATATGTATAAACCAACTTATTGTGTTATTTTAATAAAAATACATGTATAAATGGTATAGTTTAGTTTTTCGATAAAAATTTTGGACATATTTTAACCTTGCGTATTAATGATGATTAATGTCATGTTTCAGATATAGATGCTAGTCCCTCACGAGTTAGACCCATAGCGTCTGTCAGAAGACGTCGTGACAAGCATGCTTAGTCTGAGGTTCCTGTTGCACCATCACCCCCAGCTAAGACAGTAGACGAGAACATCCGAGCAATGGATGTTGATGATGAAGTGGATAAGCCTTGTCCAGACGGTCCAGAGAATGACTCTGTCCTTAGTAGTTTCAGGACACATATAGCAACCTCCATCTGGAGGCAATAGGTATTGTTTGTTTATTATTCTACTATATTTTTTTAATGTATTATTACGATGCTATTATATAATTTATTCATGTTATCCATTTATATTTTATAGGAATGAACCCCACTGAAGTGCATGAATCATGCTGCCAAGGTAGGTGAGTGGCAATGGTGGGCATCAGGGCAATCAAATAGGAAATTCAGAGAAATAGTTCAGCAGTTGGGCCTGGTTGAACTAGTGCACTGCTCTTCTCGGTTCGCCAATAAGATTCTTGTCTCGAGCTTCGTAGAGAGATGGCAGCTCGAGACGAACACCTTCCATCTTTCCTTTGGCGAGATGACAATCACGTTGGATAATGTTGCCGCCATATTAGGGATTAATATCATGGGTACCTCGATGTCACTATCATGTGATAAGATTGAGTGATCGGAATGCTGAGGACCTACTAGTAGAGCTGTTAGGTGTTTAATAGGTAGATGCACGTTAGAAGGTGCTATCTGTCTGTGGTCAATCTATGAGGTTAGAGTGGCTGAAGAGTCATTTTCATGCTGTATCTGATAGAGATAGCCACTATAGGATAGAGTGTACAATGCGAGGGTATTTGCTATTTTTGTTAGGGTATACACTCTTTGTCGATAAAAGCGGGATGAGGGTGCCTATAGCTTATCTTACTCTACTTCGAGATTTAGATAGGATGAGTACATATGCCTAGGGTGCTGGTGCCTTGGCTCATTTATATCGGTAGTTAGGGATTGCGTTTAGGGCATCCGTTAGACATATTAGTGGATATATGATGCTGCTCCAAGCATGGATTTATGAGCATTTTTCATTTCTCACTCCTCACCCAGCCTTGGATTATACGGATGCTAGGCCCCGCATGCACCGATGGATTCCCAGTAGTCCCAACGTACTACGATGGACCATTAAGTGATTCTACGTGAGTCATTGGACGTTTTGAGGTCTGATGAGGTATGTATCATAGGACCAAGCACTTGTATATTTCTATGATTTGCCATATATTATCAAACTAATTAGGATTTATCTGTTGCAGGTAGTTTGGGATCCCCATCGTCATATTCGAGAGGATTGTTCATTCCTAGATATTGCATTCTTTAGTAGATGCCTGAAGTGCATTGATATTATAGAACCCTATCATCCTGAAAGGGTTCTATGACAGTTCGGCAGGATACAGATGATCCCCTACGCGCCACTAGCCCCTGAGCAAGCCAGCAAAGGATCGACAACAGCATCGTACCGCATCTGGTACGTCTTTTATGATCAGATATGGAAGAGGTGGGAGGATCACCTGCTGAGCCGAGTGAGCAAGAGCCATCCGGTGACCCAACCATTAGATTGCGTACCAGGATATATGGATTGGTATTCTCGTATCACATACCTGATAGTTCACCCCTCAGAGAGCCGATCCAATATATATTCCCTATCATATTAATGCTGACGTACAAGGGCGGTGTATTGCAGATACCATTAGCAATGGCACCAACATTCTTCATATGGATCGGGAGGAGGCTGCGCCACAGGGGACCTACCTTTATGATGTTATTTCTCAGATAGCACATGTATTACATGGTCAGTAATCTCTATAGTTAAGCCTGATGTACCTGACTCTAGTCATGCATGCAATACAGGCATCGATGACAGCGAGATAGGGATTGATGATGTATCTAATGTATTTTGTAGCTTTTAGCACATCTTTTTGTAAAATACATTGAAATTTGAATGAAAGTTTGAGTTTCCTTTAAATGTTCTTTTTTGTTCCAGAGTCCGTATTTGAAGATTGATAACAAATGCAATATATAACTCAACAGTCTCGCTAATTATAAATTAGTAAACAATCGCATGCTAATAATAATCGTCACGGGCCGGCACGCTCCAGCACGGGCTGACCAGCACACCCTGACACATGCTGGGACGCATCGACAAGGGCATGGTACGCCTCGGCATGGGTTGGCACGGGCCAGCATGGATCGATCGGCACGCTCCCGCATGGGCCGATTGGCATGCCCCAACATGTGCCGGCACGCATCGGCACGCCCCGGCACGGGTGGGATTGGGAGTATTATGAGGTGGAGTTTGACAAATAAACTAAAAAAAGAAATAAAGTCGAGGGAAACGAAGGAGATGCACATAACACGAGGAAATATATATTCACCGGCACTCACGAGCATGGGCCGGCACTGGTCGATCGGCATGCTCCCCCGCATGGATTGGCAAATAAGTTTATGACGAAATGCACCAAAGAACCATCAGAAAAGAGAGAGGTAGAGAGTATGAGGTGGGATTGGGCCTTGCTCATCAGAAAAGTTTATGATGGTATGCGCCTCGCTCATCACCTGCTCTTCTTCTTTTACTTCTTCCATGGAGAGAGGGAGAAGTTGGGTGGGATTGGGAGTATTATGAGGTGGAGTTCGATAAATAAACTGAAACAAGGAAATAAAATTGAGGGAAACGAAGGAGATGCACATAACACGAGGAAATATATATTCGTCGGCACTCATCGGCACACCTCAGTACACATCGGCATAGTACTCTTTGTTAAAAATGAAAAAAAAACGTGAGTAGACAATTATGCACATTGCTCAGTTAACTAATAAAATAATACACTTTATATAAAAATTTCAAATATTATACAAATTTATATATTGATAAAAATTACACTCTATAACTCAACAGTCTCGCTAATAACAACATATGACAAGATCGTTTGTTTGAACTGTTGAATCCTAAATTCATATGAAGTTGCCCATCTAGAAGCATAGGGTAAATGATGTCTTCGCCAGTTGCTCGCTATTGGGGGAACGAGATGATCCGGCAACAGAAACACCTACAAAATATCAATTAGTAAACAAAATGATTTATGAGTCATTTAAGGATAAGTAAGAGATGTTTAATTAATACCTCCATAAAATGATTATCATTTACGAATGCCACTACAATATCTTGTGGGATAAAGGAGGAAGAGGTACCGATCTAAGAGGTAGGAATGTAAGACATTGTTGCAAGAAGAGGTGGTATAGGACAACGTTATAGCGGGATGCTATAAGATGCCCCATATCCGGCATAGTCATCCACTGGTCAGATGGTGGACAATTCTTAAAATATGATAATGCATGAGCAATCTCCTCAAACCTCCCTTCGACAACAAATAAAGCGTGATAATGCTCTGAATGACATTGCAACTCATGTAATAAATCCTTCCTAACATGGAGCCAATTAATCTTCCTCTCCAAATCTCAGCAAGTCAGCTATTACTCTGAATCTACAGTTGCCATCAACTTTTACATTCTTAATATGCTGGGTGAATGGCCTCAACCCATTTGGAATTCGATCATATAGATTGTTGGCTTATATGATCAGGTTCAAGACGAAAAACTTGCAAACCATTTCGAATGACTCTTATTATATTGCAAACAATTGCATTATAATAAAAATGACACAGGCCGAACCGCATGCCCCGGCATGGGTCGGCACACATCGACACGCCCCAGCACGGGTCGGCATGGGCTAGCACAGGTCGGCATGGGCCGGCACGAGCTAGCACTGCCCAAACCGCATGCCCCGACAGGGGCCGACACACATTGGCACGCCCTGATACACATCGACACGATACTCATTGTAAAAAAGAAAGAAATGGTTCTTACCTTCTTCCTCGGCTGCCTCTTTTGCACTTGCATCATTGGGGTGCCTGTACCAGATGAATAATTATCTTATCCAGAGAGAACCAACTCAAAGGCAGAAAGATCATGGCGAGTAAACGTATCAACCTTCAATAAAGCGCAGCCATGTGAACCGGTCATTCTTTTTGTAGGTTCTTCAAGAGAAGTACTATATGGGCTTGCAATCTCTTTTAATTTCCTTAACATATGCAATTGAGAAGCCCCATCTAATTGCTTGAATTTCTGAGCAATTATATCCAACTCTGGTTCACAGCTCAGCTTCATACTTTACACATTTGAAGCATGCAGCATATCAAGTTTTCTCCAATGAGGATCTATGCAGTCGAGGGAAATAGGCCAACCTTTCATCAGTACTGTACAATCTCATAAGTGCATGGTAAATCATGTGTACGTCGAATAGCACACCCACAAACTGATTCATCAATCCCAACTGAATTGGCTCGGTTCGCTTGGGTGGGATCTGATTTAATGCACTTATAGATATGAAACTTTGCAGTTCTTTGAATTTAGCAGGCTTGAAGTTGTATTGCATGACTGTCAAACTTTCTCAAATGAGGCTTTAATGTCACTATGCTGCAACTCAATCAAACTATGTATTTTGTCCAAGATAACTCAAAAGTCCCTTGGCTTGATCCAAGCTGTCTTTTAAGCTTTGCATGTATACTTTCAGCCCTAGTAAAGTAAATAAAATTAAATAAAAGTTAGATAACAAATACGCAATTAAATTATAAAGTTCTTAAATGAATCAATTTCTTATGATACCTATTAGTTGTCATATTCCCGTAATGCTTATATGCGTCCTTCCATGCTGCGATAAATCTTTCCTTATATTTGCTCAGCCAAGTATCAGACACATATCGTAAAGCATCTGGATAGGTACTAAACTTTCTTTGGAGTGCACTCTAGTGATCATTATACTCGTCTGTTGTGGTGGACAACACTAGTATATTCCAACTCATTATAAACTTATCCAATTTCTCTTTTGTCTCAAATAATCTTTTGCAGTGGGCCAAAACATTTCACTAATATGCCATCTACATAACAAATATGTTGCCATAGGAAACCCTATAAATTGCATTCAATAGAGCCAAGCCTCTATCTATGACTATCATCTCAGGCAGACCATCAGCGTCCATGACGCTACGCAATCTCTCTAATGCCCATGTATAGTTATCTTCCTGCTCAGAGTCCATGTATACAAAAGCAATAGAAAATGTTAGGTCAATTGATGTCACCCCCACAATCTCTAAGAGAGGAAGACGATATCTATTCATCTTGCAAGTGCAATCCATTATCAAAACATAAGGAAATGCACATAACAAATCTATGTTGCCATGGTGTGCCCAAAATAAGTCATGCATAACATCAGACTTAATACAATTCCTATGCCACACAATGTATTTACCCTCAGATAATTTACCCAGAAGATGTTGCATCTGAGATCTCCCAGCTTTCTCTATAACCTTACACCTCTACTGTGCATGTAGATTGTCTTCATTGTCGTAACATTGAGGGCATCCCTTTGCTTCAATGTGGATAATATGTCCTTACCCCAAACCAAACTCTTCGACATATATACTAACATTGTAATCTCCTGCTTAGATAATCATCCAGCATATGAGTGCCCCTCGAGATGCTTTACAGCCGAATGATTGTGCAAACCATAAATGACCATTAACATCCAATCATCTGCAATGTCCAATTTCTTTTCTCTTAAGGCAAAAGAGCATCCATACTTCTTAGTGCTACTGGCTCTAATCTTTAATCCCTTTTCCTTTATGCATTTACTTTTGCAGGTACCACTCCTCTCATAAGCAAAAACAATTCTTGATTTCTTAACATTGCTATCCGAATCAAATTTTTTAATAATGACAAATCCATTCCTCCTCCCAACTTTCCAACACCAATTACACATTTCTTCTTTTACTCTTGAATATCTACAAAATAAATAGTTTAATGTGAGTGGGCAATTTTACAAAGTACTCAATCAACTAATAAAACAATTGCAATCAAAATTATCTTACCTCATCAGTTGTAAATTCATTTGTGTAATCCATCACACATTCAGAGCTAATCATACTGCATTCGGTTGAAGCATCACCCTACACAATTAAAAAATTATTTTAAAACCCTAACCCTAATTTACCCTAAACTACCGGAGAGGTTTGGCCCTGTGTGGCCGCACAGAAGGCCTCTGCTCAGCCACACAGAGCTAAACAACACATGAATCGTGAAAAAAAAAAATTTCAAAACAAGTTTAAAACCAACCTTTGCGGCCGTAAAACCTTTCCAAATCGTTAGTTACTTGTTCATTGCTCGATTAAGGGTTGACATATCTTCAAACAAGCTTCGAATAGATTGAGGGGTTTTGTTTTTACAACAATATAGGAGGCGAGAGGGAGGAGGGGCGGGGGAGGTGGGAGAGGGGGCTGTTTTGATCCGAAGGGCTACTGAGCAAAGAGGGGTATTTTTTGTCAAATTTTTTGAGTGTCAAATGGTCCCTTTTTTTTTGTTAAGGTTTTCCATTAAAAAAACCAGCCCTTGGCTGATCATTTAGGGATCGAAATACTGAATTTGCTCTTCTAATAATAACGACGTCGCAGACCGATGTGCGGCAAGGGAAGCAATTTTACTAGGGTCAGTCAAATGACACAATTCGACAGGAAAGTGGTGAGCCTAGCAAGCTAAACAGCATTGGTGCAAGCAAGAAAACTGTGCTTGGATCGGGTAAAACGTCACAAGGATGAGGCAAGTTTTAAAGCGGTTGAGATAAATTTAAAGATGACCGAAAATCAAATTTAAAGATATTTTTCGTTGGAACTTGAGTTTGCATTCTATGGCACATTGTATAAAGAGGGGACTTTCTTGGCGTTAAAGAAAAGAGGGATCGTTGAATCAAAATGGCTTAATAGGATGTCTCCATTTATCACTGACTTAGAATCATTCAAATATGTCAAATATATGCATGCATGCATGTATGTGTAAGAAAGCTTTGAACTCTAAAAAGGCGCGCTACACAACAAACTTAAGAAAGACAGCTTGGCAATGCTAGGTGGATTGTATGGGAACTTAGAAATTGGCGATTCAAATTTATCCAGTTCAATTAATGACCTAATAACTCAACTTTGGGAAGTCTTGAGAAAGCAAAGAGAAGTGGTTATTCTACGTTAAATTTCAACGCTTTGCTAAAAAAGATAACGGGATAGAACATAAAAGTCCCTCCATTGATTTGCATCGCCAAAATCATAGTGCATTTAGACTTATATTAGTTATACACATTAGATATGGTTATACACATTAGATAGCCCTTGAATGATTATACAGAATCATAAAATTTTAAATAGTACCTTCTTACTAGTTTGATGAGGTCTTAGGGTAGTGTTTGATAGTCCAAAAGCTATCTCTGGATAAATGTACATGATAGCATTTATCCAGAGAATAAGCATCTTTTTAAAATTACAAGTCTACCATTAAGGGATAACTTTAGTTGTTCCTGGGTTCCCTAAGAAATAAGTTCAATAACCCATGGTTAAACATGGATTATCCCTTCTGATTAAACTTTTTTAGACCTATCCCTTCTAGCTATAGCATTTAAGAATAAAAAGAATATCCAGAAGATATCCCCTTATTTCCTATATCAACACTGTCTAAGTGGTTACATCACTATCCCTCAAAGAAGAAAAGAGTTTGCTATGGTTGTGGTTGAGGATAGACTAAAGACTTTCGGAGTGTTATCTTTGTGCCCGGAGAAGTCATAAAATCCTAGGATCATGGAGGCAAGAGAGCAGCCGCCATGTCCCTTAGGATATGCTAACTTTTTCCTAATAATAATAAATAAATATTAGCACATAGGATCTAAATCAATCTTTTATAAGGATAATATTTCAATGCATACATTTATAAATAAAGATATCTCACTTTTTTGTGAGGATAAATATTATTTTTTGTTCGTAATAGTTAAGATGAATTAAAACTTGAATTGAAAGCAAGATGATCACTACCCTTCCGTACTTAAACAGATTTTATTTTCTAATCTTTTTGGATTGACTCACATTAAATCAGTTAGATCAGTGTGATCATCTATTTGTACCCAAAAAAAAAAAAATAAAAAAAAGATGAATTAAAACTTGAATAACGCCAACTCATCCCCACCGCGTTAGCTCATATATATTTTCATATTACAAAACTATCTTCATAATTTTTATTAAAAATTTATAGCTATAATGGGCAGGAATAAAAGAAGAATAAGATGAAGCAAAAATTTATCATCCCTAACAGGACAGGGAAGGGCATCATAAAAATATCCATCAATGAAGATGATCAAATATGAAGATTGTGTTCTTTGATGGGTAGAGTAATGGAGATTAAGGTCCACGTTCCCAGACCTACACCGTCCCATTTCCATCCCTAATAATTTGGACATTTAAACGAATCATTTTGTTGTCACTGGGTCTGGATCTTCTCTTCACACTTTGATTATCTGATTATACATATGTACACACACATAAATATGTGTATATGAGCAACCAGAAACATGCACTGCAAATTTGAAGAGAGGACGAAAACAAGCATTTTAATAAATTACAAAATATTAAGAAAATATTATATAAATGGATTATATATCTAGAGAGATATATAGCAAAGTCAAAAGGAAGTATAACCATATCGGATCGGATTAATCAAGATTCAATAATTCTACATCAAAAGCATAAAATCTAAATATAATAATTTCTTTTGATTTGTTGGTCATTTGTCATGCCAAGAATACTCACTTATCCTAAAAAGTATATCAAGTACCCTCTTACCCTCTGCACATTATTAATTATCGCATGCACATTCTCTCAATTGGATCGGATCTCCCTTTCCCTTCAACATATTGGATTAGGTTCAAATACCTAACCTGATGGGGTGATTAACCATTTTGTCCATTCAAAAAATTACAATGGGGTGTGCATGTCTTCTTTTTTTTTTTTGCCCCTCTCCTTTTCCCGATCAGAAAAGGAGAAACCAGACAAGGCAAAGGAAAAGTGATAAAACGAAGCCTCATATATTCATAAATATGACTAACAAATCCAATCAGTAAAAGTGACAAAAGTTGAGTAGAATAGAACAAATTTGCTTCATTCTTCACTGCAGCAATTTGCATCGTGACCATTGAATCCATCAGCCACTATCAGCCTTCTACGGAAGCAAAATGAAGCAAGAACAAAGACATCAAACAACTGAGTAAAGATAACGATGATGCTCATGGCACAAAACTTGCAAGAAACTTGTGCTTTGTTCCAGTCTGAAGATTATACAAAACACCTAATTCATGAAGATCGCAGACAATCAAGTTGGCAGATAACTTGATTCAAGTTTGCCCGTTAAAAGCACAAGAGAATATATAAACCTACATCAATCATGAGGAACCAAAATATCTACTGAGCAAACACTACTTGCAGGAAAAATATGCAACCCCCAGTGTCAATATCAGTGCCTCCAGAACCTTTAGGCAGTGTTTGATATAGGGGATAAGGGGGGATATCCCCTCTTATCCCCAAATGCTATAACTAGAGAGGATAGGTCTGAAAAAGTTTAATCAGAGGGGATAATCCATATTTAACCATGGGTTATTGAACTTATTTCCTAGGGAACCCAGGAACAACTAAAGTTATCCCTTGATGGTAGACTTGTAATTTTAAAAAGGTGCTTATTCCCTCAGCTATTCCCTGGATAAATGCTATCCTGTACATTTATCCAGGGATAGCTTTTGGGCTATCAAACACTGCCTTAGTGATGGGTTTTACCAGTGCCTCCAGAGCTTTGAGTAGCGATGAAAAAACCCAGATTCGCTATAAATACTAAATTTCTCTAGAAGATACAATATTCCTACCTTTCTATATAATAATTTTTGACATAATAATTTTGTCCATAGTCCTCGAGTTTAAAAACTTGGTTCCAATTTAGGCTTTGTTTGAGCTTGTGGAATTTTGATACTAGCAGTTTTGGTGATTTCAGTAGTTTCACTCTAGGTTTCAGAATTTCAACAAAGAAAGCAGGGAAAATTCAAAAGAAGATGCAAAGATTAAAGCAAAACAAAGAAGAAGAAAAAAGTAGATGGACAACATCTAAGGTATTTTGTGAAATATAGGTTCTTATTTGTATTGTTTCAATAGCTTTAGGCTTAAGTTATTAATTGCATATAAGTAAAATTCATGAACTATACAAGTATTTTGTACCATAAACATATATTTTATATATTTCAGTTGCTTGAAAATTCATTATATTGAGCAAATGTGAAGCTTCAAGTGCCTTATTCATTCAATTATTTTTTCTTCATTAGTTTTAAGTAGAACTCACATGTATTCTGATTGTGGGAAACCTTTTCCCCTTGTATTTTAAAGTACTAATTAAATGAATGTAGTATATAATGATAATATTTATCTTATATAGGCAAGGATGCCATTGTTGTAAATAATGGTCTCTTCCATTTACTTATCTGCGCTAGTCCTTGTAAAATACTGCCAATGGAGGCCTTCTTGGAATACTAACATTATAGCTATGTACCTAAAGAAATAAAGAAGTAACAAAGAATAATAGATAGCACCAAAATAAAACTGGAAAAAATAATGGCTAATTTAGATCAATTTCAGGTGAAGCTTGATGAAACCACCAGAGTTGGTTAATCTGGTAGAAATCAATATAAAGCCAGGGGTCAGTTTCATTTCGGTCTCAGCTGAAACTATCCGTTTCAACTGAAATGCATTCTTTTTAGTCAAAAAAATCCTGGTCCTGACCATTAGGGACCCCACTCCATGCTAAAATATATGCAACCATAATAGACTGGATACTCCATAGTCTACTGTCTGCTCAACTGTCTGCTCAATTATCTCCATGATCAAAAAGTTGGAAAGAGTTCCACTATACCATATATCAGGATTACTAAATTATACATTTCCGTAGGCTGTTGATGGGTATCATGCACTAAATCTTATTTAGAATTGAAAAGAAATAAACTTCTTTGTTAGGTTTCTTAGAAAGTCATGGGACCAGAATGTTAAAGAAGTATAATCATTCTTCTGTGGAAGCAACATAATCAATTTACTGTTATTAGGTGGAAACTTCTACTCTTCTGTTTTTTAATATTTATTGTTGCATGAGGCATTTATAATCATATGATTTATTAAGGTTGTGTTTTATGTGTGAGAGGCACCAATATCTATATAACTTACCAAACATGCAGTGTCTAAATGAAGTACCTGTATGACTTCTCAAGCATTTAACAATCTTCCAATCTCTCATACAAAAGGGTTTAGTAGCACAAGCTCATACCATGAGTTAAAGTTGACGTTATATAATGTTTTAAGTCTTCGTAAGGATGGGAAGCATCCCAACCATCTCATTCTGTTTTTGCAAAAGAAGGCAAATAGGATAGTGACGATATTCCAAAACTCATCTATCAAGGAAAGAAGAAGAAGAAAGGAAAGGAAGGAAAGAAAAGAAAAAGAAAAAAAAAAAGAAAGGATGGGAGAAGAAAAGATATTAAGGAAAGAAAGAAGTTAGAAAAAGGGAATGAAACAAAAGAAGAAAGGAAAGAATGAAAAAAACAAATATATAAAATAAGAAAGAATAAAGGAAAGAAAAATGGAAGAGTGATGGAAATGCCTACCAGGATGGCCATTCGGATGAGGTGGGATGGTGGGATGTCACGTTATGTAGAGAGAACACTCCCATCCCATAGGATTTAAAATGTTGGTTATATGAGTATGTAACCAAATATGAAACCAATTCTAGAAATAATCTCTTAATATATACAAGGATAGTGGGATGTCACGTTATGTAGAGAGAACACTCCCATCCCATAGGATTTAAAATGTTGGTTATATGAGTATGTAACCAAATATGAAACCAATTCTAGAAATAATCTCTTAATATATACAACAAAAAAGAGTACTAAGATTAAATTTCCTCTGACTTAAAATATGCATTTCATTTGAAAGCAAATAGCAGGATCCAATCGAAATGAATATATCAGAAGGGAATAGGTTTGAGAAGGCATATTACCTATCAAGAATTAATGTAACACATTGCTTGTGCCTGCAGAAAACAGGAATCCTTGTACTTCCTACCACTGCCTATGTGAATTCCATTTCTTATCCAGTCCTCTCTGTGTATCCAAGCATCACGAGCAAAATCAAGGATGCCAAGAATCTAACAATGCAAAATAGGTCCATTAGTTCCTGGAGTGCAAACATTTCCATAACAGATATATTCAACTGTATTCAGGAAACATAAATATATGATCAACATAAACAAGATAAGCCACTTGGCAAAGATATGGAAAAATGCTTCTCAGATTACTTTTTCACATGCACAACCTGGATGCATGTACGTTATACTTGCAACAGAACTCTGATCTCAATCATCTACAGGTGGTAAAATGATGCAGAGAAAAAATTGGAATTTCAATAATTATCCAGAGTAAACACCAAATGGGTAAATAAACAAGTATCAATGATTTGTTCACAAGTAGGTCAAGGGAATTGTTATTTCACTCAAAGCAATTGGAAATATATTAAATCCTTGTGACCAATGTTACTCTAAATAATTTCCTGTTTCTATTATAATGATTTAATGACATGACTTATGTACAGGCATAAAATCACACACTTACAAAAAGAAAAATCCCTTGGACCTTTCAAAAACTATACAAACTCAACCAAGGTCTATCTTCTCTTCCTCACCTAGATCAACAAACATTCTATCTTACAGTTTTAAAAACTTTAAATTCTTTCAAACTTAACCAATGTCTATCTTCTTCTCTTCCTCACATTGATCAACAACCCTCTCACAATAAATTCTCTAGTTATTTGTGAGAAATCATGCTGTGTGTGTTTGATTCCACATCAGCTATGCACCAAGTAGAACTTGGCTACATATATAGGGCTAAGAAACCTAGATAACGTCTTCTAGCTAGCCTTTCAGGAAAAGATCTTGAATTGTTACAGATAGTATCCAAGTAAACCTAGTTGATGACCCATATGGACAAGAGGATATTGCAGATGGGCTCTTTTAAAACTGACCATGTACCAAAAGTGTGATGTTTGTAATTGAATTAGATTGGACTTAGACTTGGATCCTTGGCTTCACAAGGACATTAGGGTTTAAATGAGGAGAGTATATGAGAGACCGTGCTGGAATGTATTTAGTCCCATATTGGTTATGCATTAAAAAGATCTTGGGCACATGTACTGGACTAAGGAACACAGATAACATCTTCCAGCTAGACTTTTGGATGAGGTTCTAAGTTGTTACATTATTTCTCCTCATTTTTCTCCTTCCAATAACCTTTTGGAGAGATGAATCAATACTTGAACACCCTCAAGGACCCTACACTTTCAATGCTCTCTCTCTCTCTCTCTCTCAAACACACACACATACACAATTTTAGTAATAATAAGTCATATTAATCTCATTCCCAAAGTATTCTCATGCCTAACAACTTATATTAGCCTGATACCTTAGCAAAATCAACCCTCATATGATACTCATTTTGCCCATCTATTCAGCTGAATCAAAA
>UESW01002676.1:0-39158 GCA_900491605.1 Calamus simplicifolius | reverse complement strand
TATTTATAGAATCTGCAAAAATATATCCGTTAGAGACAGGAAAAAATAGCCGTTATTAAAAAATCTTACCGTTGGTGCTGATGTGTCATCGTTAAAAATCGCGCCCAGAATTCGTGGAGTCGGCTCGAGCTCTGAGGGAGTCGGCTCGAGGTCGATTACCAAAAATAGAAACATTTTAACCATTGAAGAGTCGACTCGCGAAAACACAAGTGTCGGCTCCTGAAAGTCTGGGAGTCGACTCAAGAAAAACGGGGAGTCGGCTCGAGAAGTGCTCAAAAATGAGACTTTCTGGTGTCTGAGTCGAGTCGGCTCGCACAGTCGTGAGTCGGCTCGCGAAGGTTTCAGGGGTCGACTCTTGAAAACTCAAGTGTCGACTCAGGACAACATTGAAACTCAGACAATTGGGGAGTCGACTCGGGAACCCTTGAGTCGGCTCGGGAGCGATACAAAAATCAGAAAAATGTTCTGATTGACTTCAAAGCTCGTCCCAATTATATTAAAATAATTTTAAATGATATTTTGACTTGAACACAATAAATATGTCATAAGCATGAATTCAAGACATGTTTCAAGAAATCATAGATTAAAATATATTATGTAAGAATTTCTTTTCGAGATCTATAAATAGAGTTTGAAAACTTCTCTATCAAATTGATTCAAAAATCAGTGAATTAAACCATTTAGTGTCCATTGGTTTCTTTTTGAATAAGCTCAAGATTTTTGATAGATAAACTCATTGTTTTCTTTAAAATACTCATGGCTTTTGGAATCATCAAAATCAATAAAGTTGGGGTAATTATGATTCAATAATTTCTCAACAGAACTTGAACCATCTACTACGTGTGTGGGTGTGCTAGGTCCATTAATGATTACACTCTATAGTTTATAATCTAAAGCTTGAATAAAAATTCTCATTCTAGCTTTCCAATAAGAATAATTTGAACCATTAAATAAAGGAGGTCTATTTATAGATTGACCTTCAGCAAATGAAGATCCAACTTGAGCTGCCATTTGGATCTTTAACTCTTGATCGTTAGATCAAACTGAAATGAGTACTAGCTCTGATACCAATTGTTGGCCCAGATGGCAACCCAAGAGGGGGGGGGGGGGGGGTGAATTGGGTTCTTTTAAAAAACTTTAACTCTTTTGACAACTATTTGCTTAATATGAAAATGTGCAAATGTAAATGATGAAAGCTAAGCACAAATGAAGAGAGTAGAGAGAGGCAAAAGCATGGCAAACACAAAGATTTATAGTGCTTCGGTGTATCCAACACCTACGTCCACTCCCAAGCAGCACTTGGGTCCACACTAATCCACTTGATTACAGTCGAGTTGTTTTACAAGCTCACAACTCAAACTTATTATTTTCTCTAGGATCACAACGAACCAAGCTGGTTTTCACAGGCTCACCAGCACAAAACCTAATCCACAAGCTAGTCTTAGCTTGTCCGAGGTATACTACCTCCACTAATTCAATCCCTGATTGAATTAGCAAGCAACAATAGAAAATAGAGTTTGAAATACAAAACTACTCCTCAAATGAGAAAATATTTAATTAAATAAACAAAGGTAAGAAAGCCTGTTTAAAGCGATTTTGATTTGTGCTTTTCTTCTTTTCTTCTTTTCTTTTCTTCTCCTTTGAAAGATTGAATCAGGCCTCAGCTCAGATTCTTCACTGAAAATCGTAGTTGAGAAGTTAAAGAAATTTGGGCCTTTTTGAACTCCTTTTCACTTTGGAAATCCTCCGATTTCAAACTTTGGATGCTTCGGATTTCTCTTGAATCTCTCTTTAGTGGATGGGCATGGACACAGAGATTTTCTCTTTCTTTTTCACTGGATATCTCTTGAATTTTCTAATATTTTATCTCTATTTTTTTTGTTCTTCCATTTTTTTTCCGTTCCGTTATTCTTTTCAAATGGATGAATCCCTCTTTTTATAGATCCATAGGTGAAATATAGCCGTTGGAATGTACTTGGATAGTTTGTCACACAAAAAATATAGCCGTTAGAAGTTAGGTAAGAAATATTACCGTTGGAGCTGATCTGTCACTTTTGAAAAACGTCATTGACAGGTTGGAGTTGGCTCCAACTTTTCATGTGTCGGCTCCAAGTCAGGGTGTCCAAAAATAGTAATAAAAGTTCGTTGAGGAGTCGGCTCCGAAAAAGTTAAGTGTCGGCTCGACGCATTCGGGAGTCGGCTCCAGAATCCAAAGGTGTCAACTCTAACAATGTCTAAATAACATGCTCTTTGTACTCAGGTTAGAGTCAGCTCCAGAAACTCAGGTATTGGCTCCTGAACTCTAAGTGTCGGCTCCAAAACTGATGCAGAAGGCACTTCACTGTATCTCAGGTTGGAGTCTGCTTCAAAACTATAGGTGTTGACTTCGGATCGTGCCAAAATTCTAGAAAAGTTCTGATACGCCTTGGGGTTGGCTCCAGACTATTGAGGTATCGACTCTAAGTTCTGAACTTAAATAATTTCCATTAAATTCGATTCAAAACTTATTTCCTTATACCTTTTGACTGATTAAACATTTTAATCCCTGAAACACTTATCAAATTTATTAGAAATATAATGAATATATTCATGGCTTTTGTTAATCATCAAAATCAATAATTGGTAAATAATTCATCAATAATTTCTCCAACAATCTTGGCAACCGAGCCTTATGTCACAAAGTGCTGCGCTAAGGATACTATTGGCCAACCATGCAAAAAGATTCTGACGATCTTGTCCGAGCCTGCGATTCATATCAACTCATTCAAATATTTAGAGACTCCCTTATGCTCACCTGACACCAATATTATCACCTGGCCCTTCGCTAAGTGGGGGATGAACATCCTCAGCCCTTTTTCTCTTGCTACAGGACAAAGAAAATTTTTGTTCGTAGTGATTGACTACTTTAACAAGTGGATCGAGGTCAAGGCAGTCACCTAGATAACTGAAGCTCAGACCAGAGATTTTGTATGGAGATCCATCATTTGTCGGTTCGGCCTTCCACACACCATCATCATTGACAATGGTAGATAATTTGACAATCCCAAATTTTGGAAGTTTTGTGAAGATCATGCATTAACCATCGTCTCACATCGGTCGGGACCCTTAGGCCAATGGTGAGGCAGAGGTAACGAATCGAACCTTGCTGCAAGGAATCAAAGCTCGGATCAACAGGGCATGTGGCAGATGGGCAGATGAGCTTCATCATGTTCTGTGGGCTTACCGAACCATCTAAAGGGTCCCCATGGTGAAACTCCATTCAGAATGACCTTCGGCACTGATGTTGTCATTCCCATGGAAATAAGGTTACCTTCACCGCGGGTAGAGAGTTATTCAGATGAGTTGAATGACGAACAACTCTGAACCAATCATGACTTGATAGAAGAAGTCAGAGAGAAATCCCAGATCCGAATGATAGCCTATCAACGAAGAATAGCCCGTTATCATTCCTTTTGAGTTAAAGAAAAACCATTCCTCCATCGTAACCTCATGCTTCGCAAGGCATCTGTCTCCAAACCATTAGAGCAAGGAAAGCTATCACCAAACTAGGAAGGCCTCTATCAAGTTGCAGAGATCATTAGGCTAGGCATCTACAAACTTCAAGATCTAGATGGAAAGTCTATTCCCCAAATATGGAGTTCAGATAACCTTCGAATGTACTATCAATAAAGTACACTTACACCGAGCTTATTTTGCTCACTATAACAAAACTTTATGTAATATTACTGTCTCAATCACTTTTCTTGAAAGTTGTTGATGAAGCATAGGTTTTGCCCAATCAACAACCTATGGGTCCACTTCTCCAAACCTCGGCAAGATCGAGCTATTTCTTCGTACCTTAGTAGCACCAAGTAAAATATAATCTTTCTCCATACCTTGGCAGGGCCGAGCTATTTCTTTGAACCTCAATAGGACTGAGCTATTTCTCTGTACCTTAGCAGCGCCAAGTAAAATATAATCTTTTTTCATACCTCGGCAGGACCAAGCTATTTCTCCGTACCTGGCAGTGCCAAGTAAAATATAATCTTTCTTCATACCTCGATAGGGTCAAGCTATTTTTTTTGTACCTTAGCAACGCCAAGTAAATATAAATCTTTCTCCATACCTCGACAGAGCCGAGCTATTTCTTCGAACCTTTGTAGGATCGAGCTGTTTCTCCATACCTTTGTAGCGCCAAGTAAAATATAATCTTTCTCCATACCTCAGCATGGCCGAGCGACTTCTACAAACCTTGGCAGGACCGAGATATTTCTCTGCACCCTGACGAAGCAAGGAAAAATCCTCTTTATTCTTTGGCATGATCAAGCGATCCACTGCAGTTTCAGCAAATTGAGTAAAAATACTCAAGGAATTTTGGCATGACCGAACCTCAATTAAGCGTCAGCAAAGCTGCCTAAGTCTTTATGTAATCTAGGACGAGTCAAGCGCTCCGTCCTAGAAGGTTTAACATGGTCCAGTGAGCATCAGCGGGACTAAACTAATCATCAAAATAGTTAGCGAAGGCCAAGCTCCTGAACACTCTTAGCACTACATGACTCTCGTTCAGTCGGGTAAGATCATTTGAAACTCAAAAAAATAAGTGCTTGCTATTCTCGACGAAGGAATGCCCTATTAGGTGTTCCTATATCTCGGCAGGCCCGAGCCTTTGTTCTGCACCCCATTCGAGTTGAAATGGCTAACGTGCCTAGGCACGATTTATATATCGGAATAAAATAAAGGCATTGGTCTAAAGAAATTATGAACACTTAGCAGAAAATAAATAAATAACAAAAGGAAACAAGTGATCAAAAGCTCTTTTATTTCGAAATAATTCATTACAAAAAGTTATAGCCCATTACAGGATATTACAAGTGCATTACAGCACAAAAAATATAGGAAAATGCTTGGAAAAATAGGTTCGGCTGCCGACATTGCTTCAACAAGGCTTCTACTTCAGAAATCAGAAAAGAGAACTCTGTCGAATTACGATCTCCGTGGCATCGAGCAAAGGTATGGGAAGAAGAAGCCGCCCGATAGCACTTACCTTCGGCTTTCCATCCCCTTGGAAGCCACCTGATGGATCTTCAGATGGGTCAATAGCGACCATGGTTGACGGAAAGCCTATGAAAGCCGAGGCCCATTAGAAATCGCATTTCCAGTGGTCTCTGTGGCTCCACAATAGATGGATAGAGTCAGGTAGAAAGCGTCAGTATGCGCTTCCCGTATGACCTCTACACGTCCTCCCTTGTGCTTCACGTATGGCCTCCATAACTACTTCCTTGAGAGCGACTTGCTTTTCAGCAACTTCTTTATCCAAACTATCGGGATCATACCAAGCCTCAAAGGGAAAGACTGATCCCTCAGCCTTTGACCTCAGCATGAGCTAGGAGCCCTCGCAAATTTTTCTTTCTATGCCTAGAAAAAAGGGGTTGTCTGTATGCACTCGCTACCTCTCGCTCTCCCCCTTTTATAGCCTTCAGACAGAGGCGGCAGAGATAGTCTCCATTAATGAAGAGGAGGTTTCGGGATTCAAAGCGCCCCGATCACCATAACTCGACATTGCTAAATGGCCATGTGTCGCCCATCAGCTCTCTCCCGGATGGATCTCAAAAAGCTTCTCCTCGCCCGATAAGATAAATGCTTACAATGCTCACAGATTAACCACGTGTCATCATCTTGATAAGGCCGGTAAATCATGCAAGGAGTTTCCTCTCGTACCATGAGAGACAATAAATGATCTCTCCTTGACCTTCGTTATGCTTTAAGGGCAGAGTGCGTAGCTTAATCGGCCATCGGTTACTTGACGTATACGGAAGATAAACCCGCATTGGAAAGAAAAATGCATTAATGGTGAGGCCAAGATCATCGAAATCAAATGATGAATCTCAAAAAAACTGGGTTATTAAGCCTCGACAAGGCCGAGCGATTTACTTAGGCTCAAAAGAAACCGATCTATTAACAAGCTTTGGTAAGGCCGAGTGATATCCTTCATCTCTGCGAGGCCAGATGGCCTGCCTCAGCAAGCCCGAGCGATTTCTTCTACCTCAAGCAAAACCGAGCCAATTCTATACCCTCAAAAAAATGAAACTATCAATTTGCTTAAGTCATATCGCTAAGGACTTTCTAAAACTTCGGTACGGCCGATCTACCCACTCTACATAGTAAAAACTACCGAATATACGACATTTCAAATAGTGGGAGATGCTGAGAAAAATGAAATATTATTCATAAGGATTAATGGTACAAAGCATATAATAAGTTTTTCAAGTTACAAAAAGGAGAATTCTGGAAAAATGAATTTCTAAGGCCCAGCTTCATCCCCGAAAGCTATTTTGACAACACTCGGAGTGTGCTGGCCTGGCTGATCTCCCGGCTAGTTCATCCTTTCAACAGCCGGTGGGACGTCGGTCTCTTCATGGTTTGGCCCCAAAGCCATACCCTCATCAGCAATTGACTGAGAGGCTTCAGCCTCCCCAATGACGAATTATGGAACCTCGGCTCCTTGGGTAGACTCTGGAGGATTCTCAACTAGATCTCCTTCTGAGACAACCACAAAGTCGATATCGGGAGCATCTTCATCGCCAACATCAACGAACGGGGGGTTGCCATCGAGGATTCGACTACCAATGATGGAAAACAATACCTCTCATCCTCTAAGAACAAGAGATTGATGTTCGGATACTCTTGGATCACTCTCGCCCGTACATCATCTGCCCCGATTCGATAGGTCTCCTTCGAGAACTGAAGTTGCCTTTGATGAACTCGTTTGAGATTTTGTACTTCTCAACCGCCAAAGCTATCTGGTCATCAACTTCGGCTACCCGACGCTCGAGCTTAGAGCATTTATTTTGGCTCGAGGCTAAATCCTCGATCAGGACTTTTACTTTATCCATCGCCTCAGCTTTAGTTTTTTTTAGCCAAGAAAATGAAATAATGAACAAAATGAATAGTCGAGTTGGCTTCAGTTAAAAGGAAGAAATGAGCCAACGCATGAGTGAAAGAAAAATTTACCTCTTCAGCATGCCGAGTAGTTTCGTCTTTCGCTCTTTTGGCTCTTTTTGATACTTTTCTCTTTCTTTTTTTATACATATTCATATCCTGCCAGGAGTGCTCAAGGCTCACCCGATCTTTGCTTGCATCGAGTCGCGTTTGGCATAATTCCGGTGATTTGCCTCTGATAAGATGCGAACCGACTTTCGAACCGGCGTCTTTCCTAAGTTATCCTACCATTTAAGGAATCAATCTCCTTTAGGGCCTGGCTTGGAACTTCAACAACTCCGATCGAGCTTCATTGGCTGATTTTTGGGCCTCTTCAAGATCAGCTGCCTCAGCCCGAATCTTGATGCCTCTGATTGGGCTTCCTCGACTGATCTCCGAGCTTCTTCAAGTTTAGCTTGTATCTTTATTAATTCTGAACGCTGACTGGGTTAACCTATTTCATTACGAAACGCCTTAGCTTCGTGCTAAGTCTGCTTGTAGCACTCATTGACAAAAATTAAGTGCCTATAGAGCACCCGTTGGAGGAGGGTCGCCTACAACAGGACAAAATAGTTGAGCTTGAGGAGCTATGCAAAATATCCAAGAAGACAAAGTAAGGAGGAAAGCTCACCCGAATGCAAGAAGAATTCATGTCTCTCAGGATGTATTGGCTAGGGACAGACGCGTATTCATTCAATTCAAAGGGCATTTCAAATCCTTCAATCTTAAAGGTAACCTTTGACATTTTCGTCCTTCCCCTCTTCAGGAACAATAACATGTTCTTTCGTATAAAAAAGATTAAAAAAAATTATCGATCCAGAATTGCAATTCTTCAGTAGAACGACCCGAGGGATCGAGGAGAGGGCTAAGCTGACCTATTCTCCCCTCCTCATCATCTGCCGATGTTCTCGAAGGTCCTGGTTCATCCATCCTCATCGAGGGAACTCCCTGTTCGCCCGACGGATCCCTCCTTTCTTCTCTCTTCGACGAGGAGGAGATTCCACCGCGAGTGAGACAACGCTCGCCACAAGAGCAGCCACACGACCATTAAAAAATGATTCCCTTAACCTTTGTTGACTCTGGAACCATCTCCTTCAGGGTAATGCACATCGGTGACCATAGGGTAATAAAACTCTGTCACCTAAAAATCGTCTTCCACTGGTTCAGGTGGATGACCAGGTCCCAGCTCGTTCTGAGCCACCACCTCCTCAACTCCATTTCCTGATGCCTGTTCCCTAGATTTTAGTTCCAGGATAGGGGCTAAGTTCGGCTCCTCCCCAACACCTTTCCTTGAAGGGCTCAAAGATCAGGACCTAATTAGCTCCTATGAATGGCTCGACAGAGTCAGTTGGAGCTTGGAAGGGGATGAAGAAGATGGCTTCCACTCAAGCCTGGTTCTCTTTCCTTTCGCAGGGATCGATGGAGCGTTACAGCGATGTTTCGCACCCTTCCATTTGCTCGGACCATCATAATCGGTCTCGAGCATTTCTCTTATCTGAGCCTCGAGCTCGGACCTAATTACTGCAGCACATGGACCATTCAGTGATTGGTTGCGTGACAGGCATGTGAACATATAGGGAAAGTGATGCAGAACTTACCTCAAGGATCGATTCTGCTTAGTCCAGTATTGTAAAGGACTTCTTAGATAGAAGGGTATCAATTGGAAGTGTCTTACAACCATAAAGAATGTCGAAGTCTTCTTTCTCCTGCTTTGACAATGTTGGAGGCTTTTTGGATTCACGGAAAAAGGCACCCATTAACGGGGGAAATCATATGTGGCATCCCATTCAATAAGGAAAAATTGATACTTTCATCCTTTGATGGAGGTCGAAACTTTTGAAATCCTTTGAAGTTCTTCCGTGGTCCGATGTAAGGTCAGGCTGAATCCTTAGAGAATGTGAGGCTGTAGTAGGCCCAGAACAGAAAAACTGTCACCGTTGCCCCCACCAATGCACACATGGAGATGAACCCGATGATATAGCGCCAACTATTCGATGTAACCATGGTAGGGAAAATGCCATAGTAATTCATTATACCATTCACTATGGGATGAAGAGGAAAACAAAGACCTGCTTTGAAGCTCTCCTCATAGAAAAATGTCCCCATTTCCAATTCATCAAGTACCCTTTGCTCAGGACCAGGGGCTCGCAGTCAGATGTCACTTGTAAACCAGTAATTCCGACGAATGCTCTTTAGGTTCGTTAGAGATATCGTCGAGGCAATATTAGTTGGACGCTCCATATCCCCAGATTAGCAGAAGAGGCACCAGCCATGTTGCTCTCTAGATAAAGGTGTTCGATCTATGGAGAAGAAGATGAGAAGAAAGCGCAACCGAGGATAGCGTTGCTCAATTTCTTTTAAACCATCTTGGCGAAGATCCTCATGCATCGCAGAACCTTAGCCCAACGTTATTAAATCCTGAGTCAGCCATGTGTCGTTTCACCTGTGGCCAGTGATGGGGAACAAAGGGTCTCTCCTCGTACGACTGAAAGAAATGATGAAATGATGGCTTGGTATTTATGAAGACAACGTGATGCGCCTCCACTAGTTCGAAATCCCCAAATCGGATAAAGCCATCTGGAACTCTACTCCCCACGTTCGAACCTACGCTTCGGACTAGAAAATGGGGGGCATGTGATGCAGGGTAAAATTATCATTAAATCAATATCCGCACATAGAACAAAAAGTTAGAATTATTTTCAATTTTTATTCGTTAGATATCACATTCGGAAAGAGACAAACTGTCATGCCTCGGCATGACCAAGCCATTTCCATACCTCAGCAAAATCGAGCCAATTCCATACCTAGGCAGGCCAAGGATAGTTAAGAGCCGAGTATGACCCTTCGACCACAATCAATATAAAATTAAAATCCCTAATTATGCGGTGAAATTTTGGTTACATCAGCTCCCAGCACCCCAAGAAGGAAATAAAGCCAAAATGGCCCGTTGCCTATAAATAGCCAAGTAATCGAATCTTAAAGCTCCAATCAGCTTCCTCGGTCGTGGATCCTCATAACAAACAGGATCTGAATCCCACCGATGTCATAACTAACTTGATTCGAATCAGATTCGAATCATATCGATTTTTCACTTCCCAAGACACATTCGGGGAGTCAGATGAATAACCCACCAATATTCAGACAACCTATAAATACTCTGTCCTAAAATCTTTTTAGGTACGCATACTCTTTCACTGATAACCTAACAAAGCTCAAGCAGAGTTTTCAACTCTCGAGAAGCCATTCTTAAAGGACTCTTCTGTATGAGCCTTCTCCTCATATCTGCTTGCTATAAATTTTCACTGACTTGGGCGTCGAAAGGTCTTCCATAGGGCCATCCCCAATGCTTCTTGTGTGAAGATTGTCTTGCAGGCTCGCTCAGATGGAAGATCATCATCCTGGACCTGACGAGAGTCGCACCCAAGTCAAGAATGAGATTTTGCGCAACACCTTTGTAAACCTGATCCATTTATCTTATGATTGGTGTTTTAATTGTGGAGCTAATATTTGTGTTTTAATCATTCCTAATTCTACACCTTTTAGAAATCATGTGGAACAATATAATGGTTAGGAATGACCTAACAGAATAAGTATTAGAAAAAGGATGAGTTGACTTGAAAATAAGTATGAAAAAGAGTATGATCCAGCATAAAGTATTGCATTGCTCTATATTAGGAGAAACCTAATTAGTTGATCTCTTTTAGTACTTAAGGGCTATAAGATTATTCTAGAATCAAATAAATTTGTAATCATTCATAATAATAAGTTTATAAAGAAAGCTTTAGTATCAAAGATTTTGTTTAAACTAAGTGTACTTTCTAAGAATATGAATAAAGATCATTTTTTGTCTTTAATCTTTATTTTTAATATTTATTATAGTAGTCTTATCATATTAACTTTAATCAAGTCCAACACTTGACTAATTTAAATCTCATGTATAAAGTATAGCTAGATAAAAAGTTCAAATGCAAAATATGCGACTAAGTTAAAAGTTCTCAAAAACTAGAGTCGATGTATAGAAGTTCCAATCCTCTCGATCTTGTTCATAATGGTGTATATAACTTTATCAATTCATTGACTCAAGAAGCTAACCATTACTCTAACATATTTAAATGACTTCTCTTAATACTATTATATATATCCAATTAAATTTAAGAATAGAATCTTAGATTAATTCAAAATTTATAGAGCAAAAGCAAAAATATGAACCAAGAACACACTTAAAAGACTTAAAAGTCTAATTGAGGTGATGAGCATACCTCAAATGATATGACACTATTTAATCAAGTACATGGGATCATTTATGAGGTCACTCCTTATTCCCTATAGTCTAATAATATAATGAAATAAGCCAAACTTTAACGTTAATTCAATGTTAATTAATCAGGTGTATTTGAAAACTTATGGAGGGAATCCCTATTATTAGCCTATTATATTATAAATAGAGTACCTTTTAGAGGTAGCAACAAGACACCTTTTGAGCTTTAGAAAAAGTATATTTCTAATGTTAGATTATCTCAAAGTATGAAAATACCTTGTAAAAATAAGTGCTCATGAATATAAAAAAAAAGAAGACAAGACCCAATACTTGACTCCATTTTTGTGGAAAGTATTTCCTAAATAATAATACCAATAGATTTCTGAAAATAAATTTAGAAATAAATGTATCTTAAATAATATTCTTACTGAGACGGTAGATCCTTCTTACTTTGGAAGTATCTTTTTCTCCAACTCTCCAATCCAATCATGTTGAATTAAGCCTTCTTATAAATCAAAAAAGAAAGAAAGATTCAAGTTAATAGTGGACTTTCTAAACTCAAAAGTGGTACAAGGGTTAAAAAAAAACAAGAAATCTTGATAAAGGATTCTTCACTTCTTTGTTAAGAATAAAGCTTCCATCTTTATCGGAGGTGATATTTTTATTTAAAACTTTATTTTGAAAGGAAGCCATCAATTTTGAATTAAATTTAAACATTTGAAATCAAATATGGACCTTTATTGATCTACCACCTAGAAGTTATTAGGTTATACCTGTGTCTCTTGAAAATTTAGACCAATTGGTTCTATTGAAAAATATAAAACTAGACTAGTACATAGAAATTTTAACTAGAAGGATCAACTAATCTATTTTAATACTTATGCTTTTATGGCTAGAATTATAATTCTTAAAGAGTCCTTCTTACCATTACTTCCATCCATAAGCCATTCAAGAATTAAATGGATGTGATGACTATACTTTTAAATGAAAATCTGAAAAAAAAGGATCTACATGGAACAACTTAAAAAATTTGTTGTAAAGAGAGAATAAGAATAAGTTAAGCAAAATTATTAAGTTTCTATACAGTTTGAAATATGCTCCTAAAAATAAGTATGAATCGTTTGAAAAGTCAATCCTATCTTTTAATTTCATCATCAATGATCATAATAAATGTATCTATTTTGAAGTTCTCGGCAATGATTATATAATCCTCTACTTGTATTTTAATGACTTTTTGATCTTTGAAACATCTTCAAGAATGATATCGAAGTTCAAATCATTTTTATTAAATAAATTTGATAAAAAAGATTTAAGCGGGGCTAATATAATCTTAAATATGAAGTCGATCAGGTTTCCTGAATGGATAGCTCTCTCTTTCTTTATATATGATAAATGGATTAAAATATTTAGATTTTTCATTTGGATGGAAGTGGATCGAATAATATCTATTTGATTCTATTTTTATATCTAAATCTATCTCAATACGAATACATATTTGAATATCATATCCGTAGCTACATTGATCAAAGAAAGGTCGATATGAATATGGATAGACAATTATTCAATCCATCTCAAAATATTTGATTCTGCTTGTAATCTTATTTAATTTCATATAGCATTCATCAGCTTTTGAAGAAATTATGCAACTATATTAATATAGTATTTCTTTAATTTATCTTTTACTTATTGACATTTTTGATTTGGTAGTCATCAAGTTTAATTACTGATGTGGCTGGTGTAGCCACGTGCAGCCGCAGGGATAATCTCGACAAAATCGAAGCATTTTTGCGCCCCGGCCATTCTCGGCCGACCCCTCTCGGCCCCGGCGTCTCCGAGCCTGCCTCAGTCGGCCCTGACCTTCCCAGGTCGGCCCCTCTCAGCCCCGGCATCTCCAAGCCCGCCGAGTCGGCCCCGACCTTCCCAGGTCGGCCCTCTCGGCCCCGGCACCTCCAAGTCCGCCGAGTTGGCCCCGGCCATTTCTGGCCGGCCCCTCTCGGCCCTGACATCTCCAAGCCCATCGAGTCGGCCCCGACCTTTCCAGGTCAGCCCTTCTCGGCCCCGACCTTCCTAGGTCAGCCCTTCTCGGCCCCGGCGTCTCCAAGCCCGCCGAGTCGGCCCCGACCTTCCTAGGTCGGCCCTTCTAGGCCCCGGCATCTCCAGGTCTGCCGAGTCGGCTCCGACCTTCCCAGGTCGGCCCTTCTCAGCCCCGGCACCTCCAGGTCTGCCGAGTCGGTCCCGACCTTTCCAGGTCGGCCCCTCTCGGCCTCGGCATCTCCGAGCCCGCCGAGTCGGCCCCGACCTTCCCAGGTCGGCCCTTCTCGACCCCGGCATCTCCAGGTCTGCCGAGTCGGTCCCGACCTTTCCAGGACGGCCCCTCTTGGTCCCGGCGTCTCCAAGCCCGCCGAGTCGGCCCCAACCTTTTTTGATCGGCCCTTCTCGGCCCCGGCATCTCCAGGCCCACCGAGTCGGCCTTGACCTTCCCAGGTCGGCCCTTCTCGGCCCCGGCATCTCCGAGCCCGCTGAGTCGGCCCCGACCTTCCCAGGTTGGCCCTTCTCGGCCTCGGCATCTCCAGGTCTGCCGAGTCGGCCCCGACCTTTCCAGGCCGGTCCCTCTCGGCCCTGGCGTCTCCGAGCCCGCCGAATCGGCCCCGACCTTCCCAGGTCGGCCCTTCTCAGCCCCGGCATCTCCAGGTCTGCCGAGTCGGCCCCGACCTTTCCAGGCTGGCCCCTCTCGGCCCCAGCGTCTCCAAGCCCACCGAGTCAGCCCCGACCTTTCCTGGTCGGCCCTTCTCGGCCCCGGCATCTCCAGGCCCACCGAGTCGGCCCCGACCTTCCCAGGTCGGCCCTTCTCGGCCCCGGCATCTCCAAGCCCGCCGAGTTGGCCTCGGCCATTCCTGGCCGGCCCCTCTCGGCCCCGGCATCTCTAGGTCCACCGAGTCGGCCTCGGCCATCCCTGGCCAGCCCCTCTCAGCCCCGGCATCTCCAAGCCCGCCGAGTCGGCCCCGACCATTCCTGGCCGGCCCCTCTCGGCCCCGGCATCTCCAAGTCGACCGAGTCAGCCCCGGCCATCTCTGGCCGGCCTCTCTCGGCCTCGGCATCTCCGAGCCCGCCTAGTTGGCCCCGGCCATCCCTGGCTGGTCCCGCCCCAGCACTTCCTGGCCGGGGAGGTCGGCCCCGGCTGCCCCTGGTCAACTAGGCTCAGCCTCGGCTCCCTCGGGAAGGTCAAGATGTTTCAGTTCTCTCCAGATTAGCCCCAGCGTGGCCCTAGTAATTCAGGGAGTCACCTCTCTAACTCGCGCCACCTGACAATGCCAGATCTACCTACCCACTGGCCACGTTGTTGACGGGACTAGACCCAACAACTCAGCAGCCCCACTGATTGATGGGACCTAACCCATCAACCGCCGTTTTCTCCCTCTCCGATGGGATAGGACCCACCAACCTACCCAGATCCACACAACTTCTAAGAACCCGCAGACATTCCTTCCTCACGGAATCCCACGTAATCATGTCAACCACTATAAAAAGGTGAATCCACTCTCTAAACATGTATGTGCGATAACTCCCAAAAATCGCGGTCTTAGCACTCAGAAAGGGATCCCTCCTCTTTGAGACCTCTTTTTCACCTCTTTTTCCACATCAAAAAGGGCTCGTTCGAGCCCCTCTTCAGCTGTGACCTCGATCGCTGACTTGGGCGTCGGAGGGTCCCATCAGAGAATCCTCTCCGGTCTTGGGACTTTTTTGCAGGCAACCTGGTGAAGGAAAGGTTAGAGAAGCGCTCTGTTCCCGACGTCTAGGATCGATGGTTGGGCATCATCAGATTGGCGCGCCAGGAAGGGGGGTGCATGGGTGAAATGCAGTAAGTATCCCAGGCATCCCTGTGCTACATTGGGCCAAACCTTCCCCCCCTCTTCTCTTCTAGAAACCATGGTGGTGACGCGAGCTCAGGATGCCTCCATCAGTTGTCCAGCGGGGCTTCCCCCGCCAGCTAGGCAGCAGGAGGCCAATCCCCCTATGACCGACCGCCCAATTACCTGCCCGCCATCGGAGGCCGTTGATCAAACAGCAGAGCGGTTGGTGACCCTTTCCTGTCAGGTCCAAAATCTCACCGCCATGGTCCACGGGCTCCAGCAACAACAGTCCGTGGCCACCCAACATCAAACCGCTCCCCCTGCTAGTCAACAGTCGGCGAGGGAGGTTCTCCTCGATGAGAGGCCGGTCGGCGAGAGACCGGCCGACGTCCGGTTTCCCCTAGGAAGCCCCGACGCGAGCCTCCCAAGCGGCCACGGTCCCCTGACCACGGCCCCAATAAATCTTCTCCCAAGCCGCATCACCAGGAGGAGCCCAGGTGGAAGTCCCGCCTCCCGTCTCCATCTCCGTCCGCCTCTTCTTCTTCTTTCTCTGAGCCATCTCGGAGGGCCCCGACGATCAGCCGCCAGGTGGAGGAACGCCTGGAGGAGTACAACAGTCGGCTCGACGAGCTCGCTAAGAAAATCAATCATCAACCGGAGGAAGAGTTTGACACTCGCCCTCCTTACACCTGCCGGATATTGGAGGAGCCTGTCCCCTCCAGGTTTCGTTTCCTCCAGATGGATCCGTATGATGGTATGACCGATCCTCTCGATCATCTCAAGAGCTACAAGGCAGTGATGCAACTCCAGGGTGCCTCAGACGCCCTTCTCTGCAAGGCCTTCCCCGCTACTCTACGGAAGGCCGCCCGTGCATGGCACTCATGCCTGCCCCCTCATAGCATCGACTCCTTCCGGGGGCTGGAGAAAGCCTTTCTGGCACACTTCGACGCATGTCGGCGAATCCCAAGGGTAGCCGACAGTCTTTTCTCCGTCCATCAGAAGGAGGGAGAGTCACTGCGGGACTTTGTGTTCCGGTTCAAGGCCACCGCCCTCGAGGTCTACCATCTCGATGATGCGGTGGCGACATTGGCGTTGAAGCAGGGACTCCTCCCATCCCATTTCACTTTCTCTCTGGATAAGAAGCCCCCAACCTCTTATTCCGATCTCCTCCTCTGAGCTCAAAAGTACATCTGCATGGATGAGGCCGACTTCACCCATCGGGAATCTTCAAGAAGCTCCAGCCACAAGCCTGCTCGCCCCGAGCCAAGCGGGCCCCCTCGACACCGGCGAGCTGACCCGCCTCGCCGATCCAACAACAGGCATCGAAGCCCCGTCCCCAATGAGAGTAAGCTCACACCCCTTCTAGCCCCTCGATCCCACATTCTGATGGAGATCGAGGGTGAGCCTTATCTCCAACATCCTCCTCCCATGAAGAAAGGCCCTCCCCGCGACAAGAGCCGCTACTGCCGGTTCCACCAGGACTACGGCCATGACACCGATAGCTGCTACAGCTTGAAGCGGGCCATCGAGGAGCTCATCCAGCTGGGCTACCTCGGCAAATATGTCCAAAAGGCACCGCAGCCGCTGCCGGCCCTCATGGGGGCCCCGCCTATCCAAGCCCCGGTCGACAATGCCCCCACTGAGCGGACAGTCGGAATGGTATCATGGGGATCGGCTTCTGCACCTAAACGGCCGAGGGGGGAGGAGGCGCCGAGTAATGTACTTCCTGGGGGGGACCTGCTATAGTGGAAAATGTAAACAATGAAGGCGTAGTCGTCTCTATGATGATCGCCAAGCACCCTATAAAAAGGATATTAGTTGATAGTGGTAGCTCAGCTGACATCCTTACTTATGACGCCTTTGTTCGGATGGGATTATCTTTGGACTCTCTCCAACCCGTGGCGGCCCCGTTAGTCAGATTTACCGGGGACTCTGTAAGGGTCGAAGGTGAAATATATCTGCCTGTGACAGCCGAAACACCGCTACGGCAAAGCACTGTGATCATGAAATTTGTTGACCCAATTAAGGATTTTGATGATTAACAAAACTAATTGAGTATAACATTTGATGTTACTAATGATTTTGATTAAGTTTTTCAGTGTATAAGTCTAATTAATGATCAAAATCAAGAAGGAAAATCAAGTTCTGGTTTGAATCTAATGTCAAGGTAAGACTGCAGACATTAGAGTCGACACATGGAATCGCAGAGCCGACTCCAGAAAATGGCACAGACTTAGAGTCGACTCCGGGACTGTGAGAGCCGACTCTATCAGAAACAACAGAACGTTGGATTTTCAGGCCATGACTTAGAGTCGACTCCCAGACTGTTAGAGTCGACTCCAGAAGAATTTTGTGTCGACCCCAGAAAAGTCAGAGACGACTCCAGATCGAGCAGATTAAATTATTTTGAGTTAGAGCTGACTCCAGAAAAGCCAGAGCCGACTCCAGAATGTCAGACACGGCTCCAGAACTGTCAGAACGACTCTAAACTTTAACTTTATCATTTTTAATCCCAACGGCTATTGTTATTTATGGATCTAATCCTTCTTCACTTGCTTCTAACGGATAGTTTTGCACTATTTATGGATTAATCGAATCTATAAGAAGAGGGGTGATTGCATCCCTAATAAGAAGAGAGAAAAAGATAAGAAAGAGGCAAAAAGAAAAGAATAGAGAAAATCCTTGAGATCCATCAGAAAAGAAAAGAGGGAAAACCTGTAAGGAAAGATCATATTCATTCCTCTAGAGAAGAGAAAGAGATTCCAAGCATTTGCTGTTCTACTTAGAAGAAATCTCAAAAGAAGGGAGAAGCCCTAGTTTTTCCAATCTTCTGAACCTCAAGAGCATACTCAAAGGAAGATCCATTCAAAGGAAGAGAAGGAAGAAGCCACCAAGATCTTCGAATCAGGCTTTGGTTCCTTATCTCTATTTATTGTTTCATTATTGTATATTTGCTCATTGAAGGAGCAGTCTACTTTTGTAAACTCATTATACAGTTTGCTGGGTCAATCTGGTGATTGATTCAGTTGAGGCAGTTAGCCTTGTGCAAGCATTTGCTTGTGGTTTTAGGTTTTGTGCTGGTGAGCCTTGAAAACCAGCTGGGTTCGTTGTGCGCCCGGGAAAACAACAAGTTTGAGTTGTGAGCTTGCAAAACAACTCTGCTATAATCAGTTTGATTATAGTGTGGACCCAAGAGGTACTTGGGAGTGGACGTAGGTGTAGGTACACCGAACCACTATAAAATCTATTGTGTTTGCCGTGATTGTCTCTTTATCTTCAACTCTTCATTTATAGTTGCTTAAGTTTTAAATTTGTGAATCTAAAGTTTTTATTTCCGTTGGGGGTTTTCTTTAAAAAGAGTTCATTTTTTGAAAAACCCAATACACCCCCCCCTCTTGGGTTGCTATCTGGACCAACAAAATTCTTGGTCGTGAGGGTCCCCTTGCCGTACAATGCCATTCTCGGGCGCCCAGGTCTGAACCTTTTGGACGCAGTCATTTCCACCCGGCGCCTGCTAGTGTAGTTCCCCACTAATGAGGGAGTTGGAGAGATGCGCGGCAAGACCAGCCCAATCCTACTCTGTTATCACGCGGCATCAAGTCCCCTGGAAGTTGAGCCAGCTCTAGAGGCATCCGACCCCAGAGACTCTAGTAAGGGAGGGAGCCAGCTGAGCACCTTTTAACCTTCCCCCTTGGGGAGGACCCGGCGAAGACCGTCCATATCGGAGGACTCCTCCCCCTGGAAGACCGGGAGCGCCTCTTGGATTTTCTAAGGGCTAACTCAGACATTTTTGCCTGGTCGGCATCTGATATGCTCGGCATCCCTCCGGAAGTGATCACCCACAAGTTCAACATTGATCCACGGCACCGTCCGATCCACCAAAAGAAGAGAAGCTTTGCCCCTGACCGACAAAAGGCCATTGACGAGGAAGTTAACAAGCTACTCAGTGCCGGCCACATCCGGAAAGCGCACTACCCTGACTGGCTAGCCAACGTGGTCATGGTGCATAAGGCAAATGGAAGCTAGAGGATTTGCATAGACTTCACCGACCTCAACAAGGCATGTCCGAAAGACAGTTTCCCTCTGCCCAAAATTGACCAGCTGATGGATTCCACCTCCGGTCATGAACTCCTCAGTTTCATGGACGCCTTCTCAGGATATAATCAGATAAGGATGAACCCTAGCAACGAGGAACACACCTCCTTTGTAACAGAGAAGGGCATTTATTGCTACAAGGTGATGCCTTTCGTCCTCAAGAACGTGGGAGCAACCTACCAAAGGTTGATGAACAGAGTGTTCCAGGATCAGCTGGGCTGGAACATGGAAGTCTATGTAGACGACATGCTGACAAAAGCACCCGCGCCTCCGATCACGTCTCCGACCTAGAGGAGACATTCAATAACCTCCGTCGCTTCCAAGTCAAGCTGAACCCCAAAAAGTGTGCTTTCGGGGTCACGGTGGGCAAGTTCCTGGGCTTTATGGTGATCCAGTGGGGGATCGAGGCAAACCTAGAGAAGATCAGCGCCATACTCGACATGAGGCCTCCATCCAGCAAAAAGGAAGTGCAACGATTGACGGGGAGGATAGCGGCTCTAAGCCATTTCCTCTCCAAATCGGCTGAGAGATGCCTACCTTTCTTTAAGGCCCTGCGGAAAATGGATAACTTCGAATGGATGAACGACTGCCAGAAAGCCTTCGATGGGTTGAAGGCATTCCTGTCTTCTCCGCCACTTCTATCCAAGCCAAGAGATGGAGAAAGTCTCTTCCTATACTTAGCTGCTTCGTCAGAAGCTGTTAGCTCAGTCCTGGTGCGCCTCGACGCCGATGGAACTCAGAGACCCGTCTATTATGTGAGTAAGGTTCTTCATGACATAGAGGTCAGGTATTCCAAAACAGAGAAAGTTATTTTCGCCCTGATAGTCTCCGCCCGACGCCTCCGTCCGTACTTTCAAGCCCATCCTATTGTGGTGCTCACGGATCTGCCCCTTTGGGCCATTCTGGCTCGCCCGGACACTTCAGGCCGACTGGCCAAGTGGGCCATCAAGCTGGGGGAGTTCGACCTCTCTTTTCAGGCTCGGCCCGCGCTGAAGTCTCAGGTCTTAGCCAATTTCCTGGTCGAGTGCACTTGGGCGAAGGAAGATCCCAGAGAGGCTCCCATGGAGCAGTGCAAACCTGAGCCAGATGATAATGGAGAATCCTGGTTTCTTCATGTGGATGGTGCATCAAATTCACTAGGAAGCGGCGCTGGCCTCATTCTTGTCGGGCCGGGTGGAGAGAGGATGGAGTGTGCCCTGCGGTTCCTATTCAAAGCCACCAACAACCAAGCCGAGTACGAAGCCCTGCTGGCTGGGTTGAGGCTAGCCCAAGAGTTGGGGGTAAGGCGTCTCAGAGCCTTTACCGACTTGCAACTTGTCTCTGGACAAATCCATGGGGAATATGAAGCGCGCGACCCCATTATGGTGCGATATTTGGGTAAGGTCCGGCTCCTAACTTCCCCACTGCCTTACTTCAGTATCAGTTACATTCCCCGCAGCGAAAATGCCAAGGCCGATGCCCTTTCTCGTCTGGCCACCTCCACCGATGGCTTGGCGAGGGATGCTTATATTGAATATTTGGAAAGACCTAGCATAGAGGACAGTGAGGAAGTCCTCCCGCTCGCCCAAGAGCCCACATGGATGGACGCCTACGTCCGTTATCTCACCGACGGTACCCTTCCTGATGATCACAATGAAGCTAGGCTGCTCAAGTGGAGAGCCTCCAAATTCATCCTCCTGGACGGGCGTCTTTATAGAAGGTCGTTCTCCTACCTCCTACTCAAGTGTGTAGGGCCCACTGACGCTGACTACATCCTCAGAGAAATCTACGAGGGCATATGTGGAAACCATCTGGGGGGCAGATCCTTAGCCCAAAATGCCCTCCGTCAGGGATATTTTTGGCTCACTATGAGGGAGGATGCGGCTAAATTAGTTCAGAGATGCGACGGTTGCCAGCGCCATGCACACATCCAACATCAACCGTCTACCCCGATGAACCCGCTTTCGGCTCCATGGCCCTTCGCTCAGTGGGGAATGGACATCCTTGGGCCATTCCCCCCAGCTTCTGGGCAACGAAAGTTCCTGTTAGTCGCCATTGATTACTTCACCAAATGGGTCGAGGTCGAGGCGTTGGCCAAGATCACTGAAAGCAAAGCCAAAGCCTTCTTCTGGAAGTCGATTATCTGCCGTTTCGGCCTGTCCCACACCCTTGTCACGGACAACGGCCGCCAATTCAACAACAAAGCATTCAAAGTCTTCTGCGACGAGCTGGGCATTCATCATCGATTCACTTCCGTTGTCCACCCCCAAACCAATGGGGAGGCGGAGGTCATGAACCGCACCATTCTTAGGGGACTCAGAACCAGGTTGGACGGGTCCAAAGGTCGTTGGGTAGAGGAACTCCCCAGCATGATATGGGCCTATCACATGACCCCCAGAGCCCCGATGGACGAGAATCCTTTCTGCCTTGCCTTCGGATCTAAAGCCGTCATCCCCGTCGAGATCGGTCTGCCCAGCCCATGTGTGGAGTCCTTCAATGAGGAAAATAACTCTGCACTGATACGGGCTAACCTGGACTTCATAGATGAGGCGCATGATCGGGCAAGGCTGCGCATGGCGACCTTTCGTCAGCGAGCGGCCAAGTACTACAATGCCCGAGTTCGTCCCAAGGTTTTTCGATGTGGAGACTTGGTGTTGAGTAAAGCTAAGGTTTCAAAGCCTACGGAGGGAGGGCAAGCTATCCCCTAACTGGGAGGGTCCCTACCGCATCACCGAAACACTTCACAGGGGGCATACAAATTAGAGGAACTCAACGGGAAGCCCATTCCACGTACCTGGAATGCGGATAACCTCCGCCAATATTATCAATGATGTACTCCCCTGGAGCGTGAAGTAATAAAGGAGGCCCTTTCTGACACAGCAACATGTTCTCCCTTGTGTCCAAGGCCCAGGTCTATCAAAAGGAGCTCACTGGCATCACAGCTAACGGGACACCACTCAGCCCCAGCACGGTGGTGCCCTCGAGTCGGTTAAGACCCTAACAGCTCCGTACCCGGCTGAGTCACCCTTCAGGTGGCACACAAATCCCTGAAGAGGTTCAAAAGGAGCTCACTGGCATCGCGGCTAACGGGACCCACTTGGCCCCGGCACAGTGGTGCCCCCGAGTCGGTTAAGACCCTAACAGCTTCATACCCGACTGAGTCACCCTTCAGGTGGCACACAAACCCCTGAAGAGGTTCAAAAGGAGCTCACTGGCATCGCGGCTAACGGGACACCACTCAGCCCCGGCACGGCGGTGCCCCCGAGTTGGTTAAGACCCTAATAGCTCCGTACCGGCTGAGTCACCCTTCAGGTGGCACACAAACCCCTGAAGATGTTCAAAAGGAGCTCACTAGCATCGCGGCTAACGGGACACCACTCGGCCCCGGCACGGCGGTGCCCCCGAGTCGGTTAAGACCCTAACAGCTCCGTACCCAGCTAAGTCACCCTTCAGGTGGCACACAAACCCCTGAAGAGGTTCAAAAGGAGCTCACTGGCATCGCGGCTAATGGGACACCACTCGGCCCCGGCACGGTGGTGCCCCCGAGTTGGTTAAGACCCTAACAGTCCCGTACCCGACTGAGTCACCCTTCAGGTAGCACACAAATCCCTGAAGCGGTTCAAAAGGAGCTCATCGGTATCACGGCTAACGGGACACCACTCGTTCCTGGCACGACGGTGTCCCCGAGTCAGTTAAGACCCTAGTAGCCCCGTACCCGGCCGAGCTACCCTTCAAGCAGCACACAAACCACTACGATGGCAGAATCAACTTCAACCATCTTTGGTCAATCCGGACTCCTCCAAAGTTAGGCTTGGTATCAAGCCGCCCGGAAAATCCTTCCTAGCCTTTGGGGGACTCATGCGTGGGCAAGCCTTCTTGCTAACAGCCTGCAACATCACGAATATCTTAAGCGACTGTTCATATGGCTGGCCTACATCCTAGAGGCGCATTCGAATATTGGCTAAGTTTGGAGTCGTTGAGCATCTTAAAAGATACTATATTCGGCTTCAACGTCGTCAGCGCGTACGGTTTGGCTACAAGACGTAAGGCACAGTAATGCATTTTCTCGGAAGGAGGAAGGTAGGATGGATCAAAACTCAAAAAGTTAGGGGAAAAGGTCTTTTTTCATTGACTATTGAAGAAGGATACAAAATTGGGCCTGAGGCCGATTACATACAATAAAGTAAAAAGGAAAAATAGCCTAGGGCTCGCCGGGGCCGGGCTTCCCCTCGTCTTTTTTCTCCGCAGGCTCCTCATCAGAATCGCCAGGCCGATATCTTCGAGTTCAGCAATGTCGATCTTGAGGGCCGTGGATACTCTGACTTTGCACATTTCGAAGCCCTGAACATAGGCATCGAGGCTGGCCTCGATGACTTCTTGCTTGAACTCGGGCGAGGCCTTGTAGTTGGGCACGGCCTGCCCCGCCTCGGCTTCGGCCCGCTGTGCCCTAGCCTCGGCCTCCCAGGCCTTGCTCTCCGCCTCTGCGGCACGGGCGCTGGCCTCGTCGGCACAGGCCACCGCCCCGGCCTTCTCCAAGCCCGCCTCCATCGCCGCCTTCTCCGCGGCGGCTGCTCTCTCTGCAGCTCTCTCTGCAGCCTCCGCCGCCTTCTCCGCTGCGCCGCTCTCTCCACCGCAATCCGAGTTTCCTCCTCAGCGCGTCGGAGCCGCTGAGTCAACTCTTCATTCTGCGCGCGGCGGTCCTCGATCTCTCTGAGGCCAGCTCCATCTTGGCCTCGGCCGCGGAGGCCCGGCCGCTTTCGACTTCGGCCCGGCTCTCCATCTCCCTCAGGCGACTGGCCCAATTCTCCTCGCGGGCCGAGCTTTCCTGGCGCAGGCGAGCAAGGTTTTCAGCCTGCGCCATACTCTCCTTCCTATACTTGTCGGCCCGTGCCAGAGCCTTGGAGATTGTGGTAGAAGACTGGGCCAGCGCCTCGCGAAGGCCCAGCGCTCCAGTGACCAACTGTGGCAGAAGAAATATGTCAGCTACGAGAGAAGAAGAAATATGGGAGAATTACAAGTGCTCAAAACTTACCTGGACGATAGAAACCATTACCATGTCCAGGAGCGCGGAGTGACTCATCCCCCGCGTCTCCTCTTCGAGCTCGGCGGTCCGGACCCCTGACAAGAGGCGGAAGGCCTGCGCGCCATCCGCCATTGAACTGATCGGGGGAACCAGCCTTGTCTGCCCCACCTGTGGGCCTTCGGCTCGGGGATGGGCCGGGCGCCAGGCCGGTTGGCAGGATGTGCTCCCCGGCTCCCCCCTTGGCTCCTCGGTCGCCTTCGCCCCGTTCCGGGCCTCCCCGGCGACCCGCTCCCCCTCACTGGCGGTTGGGGGAGCACCTTCTCCCTTCGGCTCGGCAACGGCCGGAGGGCCGATGCAACAGTGACCCGCCCCGCCTCGGGCACATCGGCGGTGGCGGGAGCTCCCTCCTCTCCATCCAAACCACCACCATTGCCTCGGTGGCGCCGGGATCTCCCCTTCTTCGATCTCGGCCCTCGCAGACTTCCGGGCCACCCTTACAACCGGTTTTTTCTCGGCCGGCTCCCCCGCGGGTGTCAAGGCTGTGGGGGCTGCGGCCGGCCTCGCCGGCTCCCTTCCTCGGGGCCTCTTCGCTGGCCTAGACAACTCCCCAGTCGTCTGCCTCTTCTGCCTCAGCACGGCCTCAAAGTCGCTGGCGGAAACCCTCATCGCTGCACAAAAGAGTAACGAGCGTCAGTAGCGGCATGCAATAAATTGAAGGACGGACAGAAAGATTCAGGCGCCGAGCTCACCGGTCGATGGAGCTAACTCGGCCTCTACCAGGTTCTCCTCAGATAGGAGTTCCTTGTAATTGGGGATTTGACAGTTGGATAACAGGGTAAATAGCTCCCTATCCCTATCCCCTACGGTGGAATCTTCGTTGGAGCTGGTATCGGGCTCCCTCCAAGCGGCCCTAACCCCCTCGACATGGGCAAAGAGAAATCTAGGTTTCCACCCCTAATTTTGGATGGGAGACCCAGTGGAAAGGCTCTACCCGGCCTGGCGGTAAATGCCCACTAGGCACCCTCACCTTGGCGGCGGAGCTTATAAAAAGCTCGGAACAGGGACAGCCTCGGGCGGGCCCCCTCAAAGTGGCAGAGGATTACAAAGGCGCAAATGATCCGAATCGAGTTCGAGTCAACTGTGCCGGCACTAACCTATATCTATCTAAAAGATTAAGGAAAAAGGGATGGAGGGGAAGGCGCAGCCCGCACCGGAAGAACTCCTCGTACAGAGCGACCTGGCCCGGATGGTCGGAGGTCACCCTGTCCTCGGGCCCCGGCGCGGACAGGTCAATAAAATCAGGGACACAATATTTGGCTCTAAGGGCCTCTATATCCTTAGAGGTCATGGTGGAAGCCACCCCAGCTGGCCCCGCTGGGTCGGAACTCACGCCGGAGGAAGAGCCGGATGGCGAGAGGACAGGGAACTGCCCTAATGGGAGGACCGGAGGTGACCGCGGGTCCTTCTGCCCTCGATTCACCACGGATGACTACACCGCCCACCGACGGAGGCATTCGACTTCTAGCTACAGGGGCCTGGTCCTCACTGCTAGACTGGGAAGACTCTTCTACGGGCCTCTTGCCCTCCCTAATGGCACGGCGGTCCATAGGCAAAAAAGGGGGATGAAACTAACCTGGGAGTTGGGAAGGCTCAGGTTGCAGGAGAACTCAAAGAAGAAGAAAGTAGAAGAAGAAAGCAGTGGCAGCGTAAAGGCTTCTACAGGCCCTTGGGGGGGTTTTTATAGCCCCCGTCTCCAGCTAACGCCGCCCCATATTCCTACATCTGGCACGCGCCCATTGCGCTGCAGGCTGCCAGCCGAAAGTCACGCTAGCGCCCGAGGCGTGCCGCCTCGATCCACTCCAGAAGATGTGATCCCCGGCCAATCACAAGCCATAGAAAATGGAGCGGTGATGATGCCTTCGCCTTTTTTCCCATCACCCAATGGGCTCCCCTTCCGGAGCGTCCGGCTCCAACGTCAGCCCCACCTAACGCATGATTACGGGAGATCTTCGAAGAGACACTACCTCGAAACCAAGCGCCAGCTCATCAGCCCATTTAAAGCGCACCAAAAGAAGCAATCATCCCTTTTGAATTTTCGTGCCCCTTTCGCCCAAAGGGCGGTAGGTTCATGGTCCTTAGCGCTCAGGGGCGGGGGGGCATCTGATGTGGCTGGTGTAGCCATGTGCAGCCTCAGGAACAATCTCGACAAAATTGAAGCATTTTTGTGCCCCAGCCATTCCCGGCCGGCCCCTCTCGGCCCCGGCGTCTCCGAGCCTGCGAGTCGGCCCCGACCTTCCCAGGTCGGCCCCTCTCGGCCCCGGCATCTCCAAGCCCGCCGAGTTGGCCCCGACCTTCCCAGGTCGGCCCTTCTCGGCCCCAGCATCTCCAGGTCTGCCGAGTCGGCCCCGACCTTTTCAGGCCGGCCCTCTCGGCCCCGGCATCTTCGAGCCCGCCGAGTCGGCCCTGACCTTCTCAGGTCAGCCCTTCTCGGCCCCGGCATCTCCAGGTCTGCCGAGTCAGCCCCGACCTTTCCAGGCCGGCCCCTCTCGGCCCCGGCATCTTCAAGCCCGCCGAGTCGGCCCCGACCTTTCCTGGTCGGCCCTTCTCGGCCCCGGCATCTCCAGGCCGCCGAGTCGGCCCCAACCTTCCCAGGTTGGCCCTTCTCGGCCCCGGCATCTCTGAGCCCGCCGAGTCGGCCCCGACCTTCCTAGGTCGGCCCTTCTCGGTCCCAGCATCTCCAGGTCTGCCGAGTCAGCCCCGACCTTTCCAGGCCGGCCCCTCTTGGCCCCAGCGTCTCCAAGCCCGCCGAGTCGGCCCCGATTTCCCAGGTCGGCCCTTCTCGGCCCCGGCATCTCCAGGTCTGCCGAGTCGGCCCCGACCTTTCCAGGCCGGCCCCTCTCAGCTCCGGCGTCTCCGAGCCCGCCGAGTCGGCCCCGACCTTCCCAGGTCGGCCCTTCTCGGCCCCGGCATCTCCAGGTCTGCCGAGTCAGCCCCGACCTTTCCAGGCCAGCCCCTCTCAGCCTTGGCATCTCCAAGCCCACCGAGTCGGCCCCGACCTTTCCTGGTTGGCCCCGGCATCTCCAGGCCCGCCGAGTCGGCCCCGACCTTTCCAGGTCGGCCCTTCTTGGCCCCGACATCTTCAAGCCCGCCAAGTCAGCCCCGGCCATTCCTGGCCGGCCCCTCTCGGCCTCGGCATCTCCAGGTCCACTGAGTTGGCCCCAGCCATCCCTGGCCGGCCCCTCTCGGCCCCGGCGTCTCCAAGCCCGCCGAGTCAGTCCCGGCCATTCCTGGCCGGCCCCTCTCGGCCCCGGCATCTCCAGGTCCACCGAGTCGGCCCCGGCCATCCCTGGTCGGCCCCTCTCGGCCCTGGCATCTCTGAGCCCGCCGAGTTGGCCCCGGCCATCCCTGGCCGGTCCCGCCCTGGCACTTCCTGGCCGGGGAGGTTGGCCCCGACCGCCCTTGGTCAACCAGGCTCAGCCTTGGCTCCCTCAGGAAGGTCGAGATGTTCCAGTTCTCTCCTGTTGGTCCAGATAGCAACCCAAGAGGGGGATGAATTGGGTATTTTAAAAATTTACACTCTTTTGAAAAATAACCCCCAGCGGAATAAAGACTTAGGTTCACACAAATTAAAACTGAACAACCCAAATAGAGAGTTGAAGATAAAGAGACAATCACGACAAACATAGAAGATTTTATAGTGGTTCAGTGTACCTACACCTACGTCCACTCCCAAGTACCTCTTGGGTCCACACTATAATCAAACTGATTACAGCAGAGTTATTTTACAAGCTCACAACTCAAACTTGTTGTTTTCCCGGGTGCACAACGAACCCAGCTGGTTTTCAAGGTTCACCAGCACAAAACTTATCACCTCAAGCTAATGCTTGCACAAGGCTAACAGCCTCAACTGAATCAATCACCAGATTGACCCAGCAAACAAATTTATTTTTACAAGATAAACAACTCTTCCAATGAGCAAATATACAATAATGAAATAATATAAGAGGATAGGAATCAAAGCCTGATTCGCAGATCTTGGTGGCTTCTTCCATCTCTTCCTTGATTGGATCTTCCTTCAAGATGCTCTTGAGACTCAGAAGATCAGAAAACTAGGGCTTCTTTCTTCTCTTGAGATTTCTTCGAAATAGAACAGCAAAAGCTTGGAATCTCTCTCTCTTCTTTTGGAAATCAGTATGATCTTTTCTTTCGAGTTTTCCCTCTTTTCTTTTCTGATGGATCTCAAAGATTTGTCTCTATTCTTTTCTTTTTGCCTCTCTTGTCTCTACTTGTTCGGATGCAGCAAACCCTCTTCTTATAGATCCCAATTAATCCAAAAATAGCTTGAAAATATCCATTAGAAACAAGTGTAAGAAGGATTAGATCCATAAATAACAATAGCCATTGGGATTAAAAAGATAAAGATAAAGTTTAGAGTTGTTCTGACAGTTCTGGAGCCGTGTCTGACATTCTGGAGTCGGCTCTAACTTTTCTGGAGTCGGCTCTAACTCGAAATTCTTTAATCCGCTCGATCTGAAGTCGTCTCTGACTTTTCTGGGGTCGACACAAAATTCCTCTGGAGTCGACTCTAACAGTCTGGGAGTCGACTCTAAGTCGTGGCCTAAAAAACCATCGTTCTGTCTTTTCTGTTGGAGTCGGCTCTAACGGTCTCGGAGTCGACTCTAAGTCTGTGCCATTTTTCAAAGTCGACTCTGCGATTCCATGTGTCGACTCTAATGTCTGCAATCTTACCTTGACATTAGATTCGAACCAGAACTTGATTTGACTCTTGATTTGGATTCTCAAATCGACTTATAATCTGAAAACTTAATCAAAATCATTAGTAACTTCAAATGTTGTACTCAAATAGTTTTGTTAATCATCAAAATCCTCAATTGGGTCAACAATCTCTCCCTTTTTGATGATGACAAAAACTTTGATTTATGCATTAAAAATTCATTTGAATTGAGAATTATAGACATTGTTAAAACTTAGAACTTCATAACAAGGAATTTGATGCCAATATTCAAAATGAATCAAAAGGATACATGATATCAATCAAGATGATTTAACTTTGTATGGAGAAATTATTAAGCTCCCCCTGCATTGAATAACTCCCCCTACTGAATTCAATTGAATCTATTAGAATCTCAAAAAATTTTCTCTCCCCATCTCAAATTGTTCTCCATTTCTTTCTCTTTCTCTTATATGCATATACAATTATCTCTCCCCCTTTTTTGTTATCAGCAATAAGATGAAGTATATATAAAAAAGTTTATCAGAGCGGGGTTGTTGGTTCAATTAATCATAAAGATAGTGAACTCATTCATTGAAATTCAATCAATCATAGACAAAATTAAAATAAAAGGGTAATTGTATTCCAAAGCAAGATTCATTACATGTGTTTCAGTAAAGTGACATATTCAAGTATGTAAATCCTAGATACATGCTATTAAAGCAAGAAAGCAAGAATCCTAAGATACAACTGTTGGTCCAGATAGCAACCCAAGAGGGGGGGTGAATTGGGTTTTTCAAAAATTAAACTCTTTTGAATATATAACCCCAAGCGGAAATAAAAACTTAGATTACAGATTTAAAGTTAAGAAACTATAAGTAAAGAGTTGAGGATAAAGAGAAACACGGCAAACACAATAGATTTTATAGTGGTTCGGTGTATACACCTACGTCCACTCCCAAGTACCTCTTGGGTCCACACTATAATCAAACTGATTACAGCAGAGTTGTTTTGCAAGCTCACAACTCAAACTTGTTGTTTTCCCGGGCGCACAACGAACCCAGCTGGTTTTCAAGGCTCACCAGCACAAAACCTAAAACCACAAGCAAATGCTTGCACAAGGCTAACTGCCTCAACTGAATCAATCACCAGATTGACCCAGTAAACAATGTAATGAGTTTACAAAAGCAAATGCTCCTTCAATGAGCAAATATACAATAATGAAACAATAAATAGAGATTAGGAACCAAAGCCTGATTTGAAGATCTTGGTGGCTTCTTCCTTCTCTTCCTTTGAATGGATCTTCCTTTGGATATGCTCTTGAGGTTCAGAAGATTGAAAAACTAGGGCTTCTCCTTCTTTGAGATTTCTTCTAATAGAACAGCAAAGGCTTGGAATCTCTTTTTGGGAATGAGTATGATCTTTCCTTACAGGTTTTTCCTCTTTTCTTTTTGATAGATCTAAAGGATTTTCTCTATTCTTTTCTTTTTGCCTCTTTCTTGATTTTTCTTCTCTTCTCTGGGATGCAATCACCCTCTTCTTATAGATTCGATTAATCCATAAATAGAAAACTATCCGTTAGAAGCAAGTGAAAAAGGATTAGATCCATAAATAACAATACCGTTGGGATTAAAATGATAAAGTTAAAGTTTAGAGTCGTTCCAGTTCTGGAGCCGTGTCTAACATTCTGGAGTCGGAGTCGGCTCTAACTCGAAATAATTTAATCCGTTCTGGAGTCGTCTCTGACTTTTCTGGGGTCGACAAGAAACTTTTCTGGAGTCGACTCTAACTTACCCGGAGTCGACTCTAGGTCGGGGCCAGAAAAATCGACGTTCTGTTTCTTCTGTGAGAGTCGGCTCTAACAGTCTCGGAGTCGACTCTAACTTCCGTGCCAGATCGGAGTCGGCTCTGTGATTCTCGGAGTCGACTCTAATGTCTGCAATCTTACCTAGACATTAGATTCGATCCAGAACACGATGTAACTCCTGATTTTGATCATTCAATAGACTTATAATCTGAAACACTTAATCAAAATCATTAGAGCCTCCATTAGTTATACTCAAATAGTTTTGTTAATCATCAAAATCATCAATTGGGTCAACAATCTCCCCCTTTTTGATGATAACAAAAACTTTGAGTATATGCATTCAAAAATTCATTCGAACTAAAGTCATTTTAAAACTTAAACATTTTTAATGAAGGATTTGATGCCAATATTCAAAGTAAACTTTTAAAATTGTGCATGAGTTCAATATAATATTCAACTTTTTAAATGTGCAGAAAATTTTGTTAAGCTCCCCCTGCATTGAATAGCTCCCCCTATATATAACTGAATTTTTAAAAAAATCTCTCATTCTTTCATAAACATTCTTCATTTCTTTTGCATTATCATATTCAAAAATTCTCTTTCTTTTTTGCATTTCATTCAACCATCTCTCCCCTTTTTTGTTATCAGCAATAAGGAGAGTATTAGATAAAGAAAGTTATAAAAATGTTGGTTCAATAAGACATAGGATTCAAGCAGTAAATTTGAAAAAAGTGTAAATTCATTCAAAGTAAGAAAAACAAGTTATTACATGTACATTCAAAATGAAATATTAAGTACTAAAATTCCTAAATACAAAAATCAAAATAAATCAAGGTCAAATATGTTTGAATACAATTTTCTTCAATGACCTATGATTTCCATTACATCATCTTTTTGGGATTTCTTAAATTTTCAAGACAAGCTTCAATCTGTGAGACTGCAAGGTCAATGTCCTTCTTCAGTTGACCAGTTGCATGAACATAAGATCCCGACCCATCAGCAATGCCTTCCATCCTTTCAAAGATTTTGTGAAGTTCAGCACCAAAGGATTCAACAGAATTGCTTATGGAAAAGGAGATCATGTCCAGTCTCGAATTAAGTTCTTCTTTCAACTGATTAAAGTCTTCTTTTAATTGATTAATCTCATGAGATCTGACTATCATATTCAGCAAGCAAAGCTCTCAACTGACCAATCTGTTCATCAGAGAATCTCCCAGAAGCAGCAATAGACTGATGTGGAAGTGAGAGCTTGGTCCGGCCTCTGAAGGTCCAGCAGATGGTCCCAATGGATCAGGGACTGATGGTCCCGCAGATGGTCCAGGGATGTCTTCTACTCTGGTTCTTCTGCTCTATCTCTTTCAGCTCTTCCTCTCCTCCTTTCATCCATACACCATTCAACTTCTTGAAGCCCATCCGATGAATAGTAGAGATACTATAATAGTCAGTGTGCCTCAATTTTCTTAGGGGTTCATTCTCCATAATAAGCACACCTTGGCTTCTAAAGATTAATGTCAAAATCATACCATATGGCAGTGTAGATCTTTTCTTTGTAGCAGCCTCTGCCATATATCCAATCATCATGCCAGCTAAGTTGACTGGCCTTCCAGTAATTATGCAATCCATCAAAAGAACGTCTCGCTCCGAGACGTACTCAAATCTACCAATTTTCGGAAATAAAATTCTTCCACAATGTTGTGAAGTAGTCTGAGTTCCAGATTTAATTGATTTGCAAGGATTTCCTCAAACTCGGTTACATCTCTCCCTAACATTCTTGTCAATGCTCCACTTCTATCATCATGTTGATATTCCATAATACCGATTGTGGGCATTTCCAATAAATTTCCAAGTATTCAGCGGTTATTGTACTCTTGTTCCTCTTACTATACTGATTAAACCGCCTTCTCCTCTACTTAAACCATTGTAAAACTCTCTCACTAAGGCTGGATAGTGGGGATATCTAATGAGCAAATCTTTTCCCACCCCATTTCTTTCAAACATCTTCCTATAGTGAAGCCTTCCGACTCAAAGAAATCAAAATTGACCTTTCTTCCAGTTGTAATAGTCTTACCGGCTAATTGATCAACTTTTGGTGAAGAGGGTGAAGGGGGAGATCTTCTTGAGTGGCCGAAGAGGAGGATGGCGAGGGTTGCCTCCGAATAGTGCGTCGCCTTTCGGAACGGACGCCACCAATGAAACCGCGCCTCTTAGGTGCCATTGAGAGATTGGAAAGTTTAATCAAAGGCTTTGAGAAGATTTGGGAAGTTGGAAGGCTTTGGAAGCTTGGAAGGTTTTGGGAGACGGATGGAATGATTTGGGGTCGACTCGCCTTTTTATTTTTGACCTAGCTCGACTTAGAGTCGACTCCCGAAAACTGGGTGTCGGCTCCGAACCAGAAATCTGTCAGCGCTCGAATTAGAGTCGGCTCTACAAAGCCAGAGTCGGCTCTAATTGCTTAGACAGAACATCAAAATAAGGTGTCGACTCCACAAACTGTCAGAGTCGACTCTAAACAGTTTCAGAGATAAAAAATCAAGTTTCAAGGATCTGAAACTATTCAAATTAATCATCAAATTCTAGATAATGTTCCTTAGCAATTGGGGAAACAATGAATCAATTCTAGATAGATTTCCTTATTGAATATCGAGATTTTCAAGAAATTATGAATCTAGATAGATGTCCTTAAGAGTTTCAGAAAACTATTCCAAAGGATCACAAACTCCTAATTCTCCTCTAAGATAACAAAATCTCTCTTCACTTAAGGGTTTGTAATATATCTGCTAATTGTTCTTCAGTATTCACATAATCAAGACAAATTTTATTGGCAACATGTTCTCTTATAAAGTGATATCTAATTTCAATGTGCTTTGTTCTTGAGTGTTGAATTGGATTTTTAGTTAGATTGATTGCACTTGTATTATCACATCTTATAGGTGTCTTATCAAGTGTGATACCATAGTCTTCAAGTTGTCTCTTAATCCATAGGATTTGAGCACAGCAACTTCCAGCTGCAACATATTCTGCTTCAGCAGTAGATAATGCAACCGAATTTTGCTTTTTGCTAAACCATGAGATTAAGTTACTTCCTAAAATTGGCATGCACCACTTGTGCTTTTTCTATCTAACTTACATCCAGCATAATCAGAATCAGAATAAGCAATCAGATTTAATGTTGAGTCTCTAGAATACCATAAACCTACATTTTTGTTCCACTTAAGTATCTAGTATTCTTTTAACAGCAATTAAATGTGATTCTTTAGGTTCAGATTGAAATCTAGCACATAAGCAAACAGAAAACATTATGTCTGGTCTACTTGCAGTTAAATAAAGTAGGGATCCGATTATACCTCGATAATATTTTTGATCAACCTTCTTACCTTCTTCATCTTTGTCCAGCTTGCATGAAGGACTCATTGGTGTTCCGAGGGGTTTGATTGATTCCATACCAAACTTCTTTAGAATTTCTTTGTGTACTTTGTTTGGTTGATAAAGATTCCCTCTTTGCTTTGTTTGATTTGGAGTCCAAGGAAGAATTGAGTTCTCCCATCATGCTCATTTCAAATTCTCCCTGCATTAACTTAGCAAATTCTTGACATAGAAGATTGTTAGTAGCACCAAATACAATGTCATCAACATAAATTTGAACTACAAGTAAATCTTATCTTTTCTTTTCAAAAATAATGTTTTATCAACATTTCCTCTTGTAAAATCATTTTCAATCAAAAATTTACTTAATCTATCATACCAAGCTCTAGGTGCTTGTTTCAAACCATAAAGCTTTGTGCAATTTAAAAACGTGATTTGGAAATTCATGATCTTCAAAACCTGGTGGTTGTTCTACATAAACTTCTTCATTTATTAATCCATTTAAAAATGCACTTTTGACATCCATTTGAAATAATTAATGTTCATGTGACATGCAAATGCTAGTAATAGCCTAATGGCTTCTAATCTAGCTACAGGTGCAAAGGTTTCATCAAAATCAATACCTTCTTCTTGATTATATCCTTTTGCAACTAATCTAGCTTTGTTTCTAATTACTATGCCATTTTCATCTAGTTTATTTCTAAAAACCCATTTTGATCCTATTAAGAATTTTTAGGTCTTTCAACTAATGTCCAAACATTATTTCTAGTGAATTGGTTTAATTCTTCTTGCATAGCTAACATCCAATTATTATCTTTTTCAGCTTCTTCAATAGTTTTAGGTTCAATTTGAGAAACAAATGCAAGGTGATTACTAATATTTCTCATAGATGATCTAGTTCTTATTCCTTGAGATGGATCACCTATAATCAATTCCTTGGGATGACTATAAGCATATCTCCAATCTCTTGGTAGATCTTATCATTATGATTAGTATTAATACATCAGCATTAGGCGAATCATTATCTTTAACTTCTTGTTCATGATCTGAAGATATCAATATTAAGTTTTTCAAGATTGTTTTCAAGAATGTTTGTATCTTCCTCATCATCAATCCTTTTGGAACTTGATGCTAAAGATTCATCAAAATTACATGAATAGATTCTTCAACAATTAAGGCTTTTCTTATTGAACACTCTATATGCTTTACTAGTTGTTGAATAACCTAAGAATATTCCTTCATCAGATTTTGCATCAAATTTACCTAAGTTATTTTACCATTATTATGAATAAAACATTTACAACCAAATGCATGAAAATATTTAATTTGGTTTTCTATTCATGCCATAATTCATAAGGTGTTTTCTTTAAATAGGTCTTATTAAGGCTCTATTTAGGATGTAACATGCTGTGTTAATAGCTTCCGCCCAAAAATATTTCGGGAGTTACTTTCACATAGCATGGTACGGGCCATGTCTTCTAGAGTCCTATTTTTCTTTCAACTACTCCATTTTGTTGTGGGTTCTAGGTGCAGAAAAATTATGATTAATACCATTTTCAAAAACTTTCAAATAAGTGATTTTCAAATTCAGTTCCATGATCACTTCTTAGAGACACTATGGTAGTGTTTTTCTCATTTGTGACTTTCTTGAAGAATTTCATGAATATCGAGAAAGTCTCATCTTTGTGAGCTAAAAACATTACCCAAGTGAATCTAGAGTAATCATCTACTATCACAAGACCATATTTCTTTCCTCCTAGACTTGTGGTTCTAGTTGGTCCAAAAAGGTCCATGTGAAGTAGCTCTAATGGCCTAGAAGTTGAAACAACATTTTTAGATTTAAAAGAACTTCTTGTTTGTTTTCCAAACTGACATGCATCACATATTTGTTATTTTCAAAATCTAATTTAGGTAGACCTTTTACTAAATCCATTTTAATTAGTTTTGAAATCAGGTGTGTGCTTGCATGACCTAATCTACGATGCCACAACCAACCAATCTCATTCATTAGCATTATTAGCAACTAAGCAATGATTATTAGATAAATTTTCTAAATCAATCAAGTATACATTGCCATTTCTATTTCCAATAAAACAATGCTATTATCAATGGGATTAGCTACAGTGCATATAGAAGATTCAAATGAACTTTAAAACCTTTGTCACATAATTGACTTATACTAATTAGATTATGCTTTAACCATCAACATAAAGTACATTTCAATATATGTGGAGGGAGTTATTTGAATGTTACCAACCCCAAGATTTGGCCTTTGCCATTGTCGCCAAATGTAACAACTCCTCCTCTTTTTCTTCAAGGGTGATGAATTGATCTTTGTCACCCGTCATATGTCTTGAGCAGCCACTATCAAGATACCACTTTTCTTTTGATCTTTGGCCACAAGACATTCCTGCAAAAAAGTCTTATGTTTAGGTACCCAAGCTTTCTTGGGTCCTTCATGGTTAGTAGCAAAAAATTGTTCCTTTCGGAACCCATATTTTCTTTTTCTTTTATTAGGTTTAGAATTTTACATTCATAAGATTTATGTCCTTTTTGATTACATTTAAAGCAAGTAAAATTATTTTGGCCAGCACGCACAAAAATATTTTTCAGTGATTTTTGTTTTCTTAAAGTGTTATATCCTAATCCGGCTTTGTCAAAAATAGCTTTTTGACTATTTAATAACATGTCTAATTTGTTGAGCTTAAGGTAAACTTATCAACTATGTTCTTATGTTTTTCAACCTCTTTCTTAGTTTATTTTTCAAATTTTCTTTTTCTTTTACTAAAATTCATTTTCAGATTTAAGTTTCTTTCATTTTTAAGATTTTTTTTCTTTAATGAAAGTTAAATCTTTTTTTTAAAATCTTTTTTCAAAATCATCCACAAGTTCATTAAAAGCATCAAATAGTTCATCAAAAGCAAAGTCATCGCAAGGTTATCGGAACTTACCTCATCGTTCGTCCGCCATGAACATACATTGCGACTTCCTTTTGTTCTTCTTCTTCGGAAGATTTCGTCACTCCAAGTCGCCACATAAGCCTTCTTTTTCTTTTTGTAGGCTTTCTTCAATTTTGGACATTCATTTAAAGTGCCCCGGTTTGTTACACTCATAGCAAGTCAAGGGGTCTTTCTCTTTTCTTTGTCCTTGTCCTTCATCCTTTTTCCTTCCAAATTTTTCTTTTCCTTCTTCTTCTTCATGAATCTTTTAAACTTTTTTAAGAGAGCAGTCCTCATCATCATCATCATCATCATGCTCTTCTTCTTTTGCAGCTTTGAGGGCAATCATTTTCTTCTTCTTTGTCTCCTCTCACATGCTGCTTCATTTCAGCTCATGGGTCATAAGGATCCTAAGCTCCTCTAAGGGTAAAGTGTTGAGGTCCTTTGCTTCTTGGATTGCTGTCATTTTTGCTTCCCAAGATCTTGGTAATGACCTAAGAATTTTTCGAACAAGTTCAGAGTTAGTATATGTCTTACCAAGACTTTTTAAACCATTACAATATCAGTAAATCTAGTGTACATGCATGCAATGGTTTCAGATTGTTCCATGCTAAACAATTCATATTTATGAACAAGAATATTAATTTTGGATTCTTTTACTTGGTTGGTACCCTCATGGGTAACCTCTAATCTATCCCAAATTTCCTTTGCGGAATTACAAGTGGAGATTCTATTAAATTCATTAGCGTCTAAGGAACAATATAAGACATTCATGGCCTTAGCATTGAGCTGTGCCATTTTCCTATCATTATCATTCCAGTCCCTTTCGGGCTTAGGAACAATAGTGCCATCAATAACATGTGTGGGTGTACTAGGTCCATTAATTATAACACCCCATAGTTCATAGTCAGAAGCTTGAATGAATATCCTCATTCTAGCTTTCCAATATGAATAATTTGAACCATTAAACAGTGGAGGTCTATTCGTAGAATGACCTTCAGCAAAATGATCCAACTTGAGTTGCCATTTGGATCTTTACTCTTGATCGTGTGATCAAAATCTAATGAGCACTAGCTCTGATACCAATTGTTGGCCCAGATGCAACCCAAGAGGGGGGGGTGAATTGGGTTTTTAAAAATTTAAACCTTTTGAAATATTGAATGCAGATACAATAAATAAGCAAATAAGAGAAGAGTAGAGATAAAGAGAAAGCACGGCAAACACAAAGATTTTATAGTGGTTCGGTGTATCCAACACCTACGTCCACTCCCAAGATTCACTTGGGTCCACACTATAATCTTCCTGATTACAGCCGAGTTGTTTTACAAGCTCACAACTCAAACTTGTTGTTTTCCCGGGCGCACAACGAACCCAGCTGGTTTTCGGGCTCACCAGCACAAAACCCTAACACAAGCAAAGCTTGTACCGAGGTAAGACTACCTCCACTATTCAATCCCCAGATTGAACTAGCAAACAATGAAATAGTTTCAAAACAAAGCTCCTTCAATGAGCAAATATAATAATGAAATAATAAATAAGGTTTAGAAAAGCCTGATTTGTAGTTGGTTGGCTTTTGAGCTTTTCTTCTTTTCTTCTTCTTCCTTTGCTGAATCAAGCCTCAGGATTCTTCACAGTTGAAGCAGTTGAGAAGGGTTGAAAAGCAAGAACCTTCTCCTTCTTTTGGGAAATCCAAAACTTTGAAATGCCTTGGATTCCTCTTTTTTGGAGTGGAGTGGATTTTCCTCTTGAGGTTTTCCCTCTTTTCTTTTTGATGGATTGGGATTTCTCTATTTTTTCTTTTTCCTTTCTTGTTTTTTCTTCTCTTTTGAATGATAGTCTTCCCTTTTTATAGATTTCTTTCAAGCCATTTTTGGAAGAAAACTATCCGTTAGGAGTGAAAAAGGTAATATAAATAAAATACCGTTAGAGCTGATCTGAGTTTTTTCGTTCCAGGTGGGTTGGAGTCGACTCTAACTTTTCTGGAGTCGGCTCTAACTCGAAACACTTTAATCCGTTATTTCTGGAGTCGTCTCTGACTTTTCTGGGGTCGACAAGAAACTTTTCTGGAGTCGACTCTAACAGACCCGGAGTCGACTCTAATCGGGGCCAGAAAAATCAACGTTCTGTTTCTTCTGTGAGAGTCGGCTCTAACAG